>APFE030026361.1:10329-48433 GCA_000404065.3 Pinus taeda
CCAATTCTGGTTGTAAGCATATTTCGGTATTTTCCATTAATAAAATGAAGTGTTATTTCCACTGCATCTCTTTATTTATGGTTATCGCATCTCTGTATTTATGGTTATCTCTGTAATCTATTGTGTTCCTATTTAAATCCGGATCAATCCTCATCTTGTCGTTTTCCCCCCATTGCAATTTCTAGTGCACAAAGTGGTGCAGAATAAAATTCATCCTCATCCTCCTCCTCCAACCAGAGAGGTATATCATGTTCTAGCAAGGGTTAGGCAGGAGGATATAGGGTTAACTGCTTGGACATGTTCCCATTCTTTATGGTCATGTTTCGAGCTTGGCAGCTGATGTAGGCATCAGTTGTAGCCAACCAGGGTCTTCCTAGAAGGAGAGGATACCCAATGAGCTTTGCCTTTGGCTGGAGAACAAAGAAATCCACAGGGTACTCCCAAGAATCAATGGAGACCATCACATCTTACACAATCCCCTCAAGGGTCACGGTGGAGTGGTTTGCTAACTGCAGCACTATCGTGGTCTTCCTCAAGGAGCCCTAGAGGTTAAGTTTGAGCATTGTGTCCTTTGTCATCACATTAATGGCAGCTCCCAGATCAATCAAGGTATGTGGGACCATTGTGCCATTGATGTGGACATCAACTATTGGACTTCCAGGATCCAGATATTTTGGACAGATTCTCTGCCCCGACATCAAGTCGGATAGTTGTCCTATGATATTGATGGTTGGGGCATCTCTCGTGCGCCTTCCTGGATGCCTAAAGCACTTCTCTTTGATCAACCTATTGTAGATAGGCACATATTTTATGGCTTGGAGAAGTGGTATCTTCACACATAAATGTTTCAATTCTCCCAGGAGTTTAGTCTCTTCTGGGGTAGGCTGGATTGTCATGGATAGTCTCTCAGGAAAGGGTGGATTTGCTTTAGGTTTTCTTTCTTCTTTATCTTCCTCAACCTCCCTAGGTGGAGGCTAGCTATCTGGGAGAACTTTTTCGGATCACAAGTTAATATTTCTTGAATCTCTATAGCATAAGTTGGGCATGATGGTTCCCCACTATACACTTGTTGGGCCTCTCTATTGTTCAGGTTTGGATTTAGCTGGGCAGGCATTTGGGGTTGCCTTGGTGGAGCAGAAGGTAACTCTTGTGGTTGGGCAGGCGGTGGAGGCAGAAGAGTGGGAAGAGAGTTGTATTAGGGCCTCCACTCCTAATGAGATGCATTCCACTGAGGTTATGGCTGAGCATAGGATTGAAATGAATGGGTGGTTGGTTGGGCGTGATATTGAGATGTGAAGGACCAAGGAGGAGGTGTGGACTAGGAAGTATGAGCAGGGGCGCCCCAAGAAGGTATGGAGGTGACTTGGTTGGGGTTGTAGTATGCATTAGATGTCCCTTGCATCCCCTGCGGGTATGGTCTAGGTCCATGTGGCCTCCTTTGGTTTATGTAATAGATCTGTTTAGTGACTCCTTCAACCCCTTGGTATACAGCTTTAAGTCCGAGCAAGGAAGGGCACTTATCTTTAGAATGATCTTCTTCACAGGCTAAACAAACCTCTATAAAGTTCAATGGGCATTCATTCTTAGGATGCCTCTTGGTGCATCTAGGGCAAAAAATGACCAAAGCCCTCTTTGCTTCCTCTTGTTTTCTTTTCATATGTAAGGTATCCATTTGCATGGCAAGAGTCTGGAGCATCTCAATCTTGAAGTCTTCCACCATGTTTCCAATTTCACCTTTAATGGATGAATTGGAAGAAAAGGTAATGGCTATGGGTTGACTCCCCCTACCTTTCTTTCTGGCTGCTCTAGAATGGTTTCTAAAAACAATATTTATGTCCTCATAGGATAGTTGGTAGATGTCTTCCCTGGCCAGTAGATGGAGGGTGTCTAAAAGGTCTTCCCAAATTCCCTTGAGCAAGACCAACTTCAGAGACTCAGGGTCAAGTGTATACCTATCCCTTTTGTAATTGAGTTGGAACCTCTCTTCATAGTCTTCCAAGGACTCATCACTTCCTATGGTCATTCAGAAGATTTCATCTTTAGTATCTTTTGACCTACAATAGTCTCGATACTTTTTGTTAAATGCCTACTGCATCTGAGCCCAAGTTGTGATGTTATTGCTAGGTAATCCCATGAACCAGTGCAGTGCTGCGTCCTTGAGAGTAGAAGGGAACAGTTTCAAATTTTGCTCGTCTTTTGCATAGTCATAAGTTCGACAGATGACAACAAACTTGAATAAGAAGGTGTCAGGATATTCTGTAGTCAGACCATGAAAGTGAGGTAGGGACGGAGGACTTATATTCTTTATTTTGTTGTCCTCGTTGGTCTTCCGAATGAGGAAGGTACCCTCTATTCTCTCTCCATTTCCCCTAGCATTTATGTTTTTAGCCATTGGCTCTAGAGGAATGTTTTTTCTTCTTCTTCCCCTATAGGTTCTTCAAATATGTGTAGATGTTCACCTAAGGGTTCTTCTTGATTGTAGCCACCAAAGAAGAGAGAAGGATGGCTGTGTGAAGCAATGGGGGTGTTGGGAAAAAAATTTCCTAAGTTATCTCTACTCCTATGAAGCATGAAAGGAAATATTTTTGGTTTTTTTTTTTTATTTACCTGTAGAAACTAAAATTTTGATTGAACAAAACAAATTGCAACTAGCTGAAATGAACTTGCTAAATAGAAATTTGCAGAATTGCAAAGGAAAGCAAGGAAATGCAGAATTGAAAGAAAAGAAATGACTAGTCTACTTTTGCCGAAATAAACTATTACCAGAATGTTGCAATGGGAAATAGAAGAAAGCAGTAAACACAGAATACTCTGACGCTTCCCCGGCAATGACACCAAAAAGTGGTGAGTGCCAGTATTGCAACAAGAATGTTGCAACTCCTAGGCTACCAACTTTACTTTTATCAACCCAGTAGTTCGTAACAAACTTGGAAGCGTCAGTGCTATATGCACAAGTACTAGTTTTCATCGCAGGTTGTCACTTGGTCAGCTGATGCGAGATCACTAGGAGCTCAAGCTTCTATAGATTTCAGAAGAAGCTCTATGTGTGATGAGAGGGAAGAAAGATTACTCTACATATGCTATTCTAACTGTAGAAAAGAGAAAGACTGGAATGTAAAGCAAGACCTAGTAAACCCTAATTAACAAGATAATTCTACTTTTGCCAAAAGCACTATGAAACCCATGAAAGAAATTCCATTACCTACTCAAGGAAGTAAACAACATCTAACCATGCTATTTCTGGAAGTAAATAAGAAAAAAACATATTTTTGGATTTTTATGTGTTTTTATGTGAATTTATCATGCATCTAATTTATTGTGTGTGGGTGTGGCAGTGAACAGGTGGCGTTAGATGGTGGTTTTTGAGCTTGGGAGGATGTGGGATGGTGTGGATGGGTCCTAGGAGGTCTTAGGTGGATTTCTAGAGGCTTTCCCCACACTTGGCATTCAAAAGAAAGCCTATAGGAAAAACTACAAGAGGACATAGGAAAACTACAGGAGGAAAACATGGAAACTATAGGAGGCCTACAGGAGGAGGCTGAGAGAAATTTTCGTTGTTTTGAGGGTGCGAGAGTCGGTGGAAAAGGTGGATGAAGGAAGGAATGAGGTGTTAGGGTGCCTAAGGTCCACCATGAATCACCAAGAGAGAGAAAGATGATTGGGTTTGCTCAAGGAGAGAGTGTAAGGACTACATTCAGACTATATACATTTTTTATTTTTATTTTTTTACTTTATTTTTTTATTATTTTATAAAATCACAGCAAAATACAACTAGAAGAGAAACACATTGGGAATTTATTTTAGGAAACATATCATAACATTTACATACATTTAACTAATACCAAAATAGTATTGCAACACATATGTACCATTCACTAGAAGACAAGACTCCGCTTGCTTTGTTGTTGTTGGTGTTCCCTTGTTGCCGGTCACCTCTGCAAATGAATGACGACGTACTTGATCCAAATGCAATGACCCACTGGTTAACCTCCTAGCCTAATCCTTGGGTAATCTTCTTCCCCGAAGACCCTTGAGCTGCAATGGGGTTGTGCAATGAATGAATGCACTATTTGGTAGAGGAGAGCACTCCTTGGCTCAAGAGTCCCCTCTCTCTAAAATCCTCTACCTCACCAAACTCACTATAGTTTCCCAATCACTGCTCTAACATCATCTCATCCATCCAACAATAGGGCTACCAAAAGTCCCCTCTCCCATGGCTTGCCCCTTCTTTTATAAGAGTCCTCATAGGTGACACTTGGAATGTCATGCATAATTATTTATTTTTTATAATTCAATATCTTGATTATTCACCTACCCATGTGTCACTCTCTCGTCAAGGGTCACCCAAAATTATTTACTTAACTTTTTATTTAAAACTAATATTTTCCTCACCTCAACAAGATTCATAGTTCTTCTCCTAGTTGCCTCTTTATCCCCCCTTTTGTTCCTGAATTTGTGTTAATTACTTGAAGTAAATTAATGAGTCAAGATTTTATCCCCTATATACTCCCTAATTTAACTCAGGTTATCTCTTAGATGGATATTCTTATGTTGGTTGTTGCCACATGGAGGTTCTCTACATTTATCTAAATTTAATTTATTATTCTTATTTTAATTCACCTTCCTCTTTTCTTAATTAGGTTTAATTAGTTTAGGATTAATCTTTATCCTTACAATTATGTCCCTCTTTCCCCTTTTACCTAATTAAACCACATAATCTACCTAGTATTTTCCAACATGGGAAGGGTAGAGTTTTTAAGGTACTCTATTTTATTTCTTCCTATGATCCTCTTAATCCAAGTTTTATTTTTTATTTAATTACCTTGGTTTCTAACATCAATTACCCTTCATGTAAATTTATCTAGTTTTCATTCCTTGCTTATATTTATTATTTAATTTATTTTTAATGATTCCAAGGGTGCCAAGTTTGGTCGTGCCCTTCAAGAACTTCCCTTGAAGTTCCAAGGATGCCACACCTATTAGTTTATTTGTGATGCCAAGGGTGCCAAGTTGGTCATGCCCTTCAAGAAATTCCCCTGAAATTCCAAGGGTGCCACACCACTTGCCCTTCAAGCATTCAGTGACTATGAGGGGGAAGTATAGGTGCAACATCATAGACCACTATCATTTCTTATGTTGCATGCTATAGTGAGACTAATGGTGTCAGGGATCAAGGAATTCGCCTTGATGCGCGCCCCCCGGTAAAATCCTCATGAGCGACCCAACTTTGGGACCTGCCCTCATGGCATCGTGATCATCAAGGCGAAGGTGTTTCAACCCTTCCAACCCAAGTCACGGCGGGAGTGCTAGTGGGTGAGATCAGGGACATTGTCCCACCCCTCCCATGAAGTTCCATCCACTTGTACAACCCCATCACCCATATGTGAGTCATTTCATCAAGCAACTAATCTGTGCCAGGTGTCATCAACTTGTCATATGCAAGTGCCTCTGATGGTTTCTTGCCATACTCAATAATCATCAGTAACAAGGTTTCTCAACATTAGTCATTGTCATAATAGCATCATTAACAACTCCTAGTCATTCACATCATTGTCCATTGTAAGCTTGAACTAATGAAAGTAGGTAACATAGGGGACACATCCATCATGGCTATCATCATTAAACATCAATGGAAACATACATATTCATTAAGCTATCAACATCGTAACATCAATAGAAATATAATTATCCATCAAATTTATCATCATCATGCTTTTACTAGAGAGCATACATATCCTTTACGGCCCTCATCATCATAAATTCAAATAGAGACCAAACTTAGCTATTTAATGTTACAATCATCATAATACCGATAGATAAGATACATCACCATTCATTCTATCATAATATCCATGGAAAACATACATAAACATCACAACCATGAATATCTCAATCATTAATAACAGTGTCATGTGCCCGGATCCTCAACCTGAGGTCCTCAAAGAATAATGTGTGGGCCTTATAATAGACTTCGTCTTGAAGTCCCTGGAATAGGAAAGGAAAACGGTGACGCATCTCCTCGGCGTCCTCCCAAGTAGCTGAACTGGGACTATAATTGTCCCACTGGACCTTGACCTGGTCCAATAACCATTGTCTAAGCTACAAATTTCTCTGGTTTAGTATGCAAACTGGTTCGGTCATCACTGTTCCCTTGTCTGAAACCTGCAAATGACCAAAGTCAATAACATGCAAAGGATTTGAAATATAATGACGTAAAAGAGAAACACGAAACACATCATGCATACGTGCTAAATATGGAGGTAAGGCAAGCCTATATGCCATTGGCCCTTTCCTTTCTATGATTTCAAAAGGTCCCACAAACCGTGGAGACAATTTTTCTCCCTTTCCAAATTTTATAGAGCTTTTTTGGGGCCTTACTCTCAGGAACACACTATCCCCCACTTCATAACTTCGATCTACCCGATGAGCATTAACATAGCTCTTTTGTCGATATTGCACTTCTTTTAGCCTCCTCCTAATCATGGTCATTTGTTCTTCCATCTCTTGCACCACTTCAGGTCCTATTAATACTCGATCCTCTAGCCAGTCCCAACTGAGAGGTGTTTTGCAAGGTCTTCCATATAAAAAGTCAAATGGCGCCATCTTGATGGAACTCTGATAACTATTATTGTAAGCAAATTCTAAAAGTGGTAAAAACTCCTCCCATCTCTTTTGTTGGTCCATCACATACATTCGAAGCATGTCTTCAAGGATTTGATTTGTCCTCTCTGACTTCCCATCTGTCTCCCGGTGATAAGCAATGCTGAAGTTCAACTAGGTTCCCAAAGCTTCTTGGAAACCGGTCCAAAATATTCTAGTAAACATTGCTTCCCTATCGGATATGATCTTTCTAAGCACTCCATGTAATCTCATAATCTCATTAATAAAAACCCTCGCAATTTCTGGTTCCTTATAGTCTTAACTAGTGTGAAATGGGCACCTTTGGTCAATGTGTCCACTACCACAAATATGGAATCATGTCTTCTTGAGGTCATTGGTAGTCTGACAATGAAGTCCATTGATATAACTTCCCATTTAGATTTCGGTATCTCATGGGGCTGCAATAAACCTACCGGATGCATGTGTTCGGCTTTTACTCGCTGACACTCTAAGCATCTTGCTACCAAGTTCACGATGTCCTTCTTCATCCCTTTCCAAAAGAAGAGTGATTTCAGATCAGCACTCATCTTCTTAACACTAGGGTGTGCCATGTATATAGTGTGATATGCTTCATTTAAGATTAATTGGCGTATATCTTCATTGGGTGGTACATATATCCTTCCCTGAAATCGTAGTAGCCCATCATTATCAAGGGAGTATTCTTCATATTTTGGGACCCTAATTTCATCCTCCCTCAAACCTTTTCTAACCTCCTGATACCAGGTGTCTTTAATTTGTAATTCAAGCAGTTTCTCCCTAAAATTTGTCTTCAAGGGAATCACTGAAAATATCTGTGGCCTCCCACTTAAAGCATCAACCACCCTATTTATTGTTCCTTTGATGTAAGTGATATCAAAATCATATTCACTAATTAGCTTAGACCATCGTCTTTGCCTTGCATTTAAGTGATCTTGAGTGAATATGTGTTGTAGCCCACAATGGTCAGTTCTAAGATCAAACTTCCTTCCTAGAAGGTAGTGTCTCCAAATCTTTAGTGCATAAACAATTGCTACCATTTCTAGATCATGGGTTGCATATTTTTCTTCGTGGGTTTTGAGTTTCCTTGATGCATAGGCTATTACTCTTCCTTCTTGCATCAACACACAACCCAACCCTTCCTTGGAGGCATCAGTGCAAACCAAAAATTCTTGTTCCATATCCAGCATCTTCAAAATTGGTGCTATCGTTAATAACACCTTTAACCTTTGGAATGGCTCTTCGCATTTTTCAGTCCAGAAGAATTTCTTGTTCTTTATTTTGAGCTCGGTAATGGGGTTCGCTATTTTTGAAAACCCTTCGACAAATCTATGAAAGTACCCTGCCATGCCCATGAAACTTCATATTTCATGAACATTGGTTGGTGTTGGCCATTCCATGATGGCCTCGATCTTTACTGGGTCTACTATGATACCCTCCCCAGAGATAATGTGTCTAAGATAATTAATCTTGGTTTGGTAAAAGGAACACTTTGACAACTTCCCGTACAATTGGTTTTCTCTACGACATTGTAGAACTATCCTCAAGTGTTCGTCATGTTCTTCTGGGGTCTTTGAGTAGATCAAAATGTCATTGATAAAGACTTGTAAAAACTTTTCTAAGTAATCTCAAAATATTCCATTCGTCAAACTCATGAAAACACCCAAGGCATTTGTCAGTCCAAAGGGTAAAACTACAAATTCATAATGCCCAAATCTTGTTTTAAAGGCTCTCTTCAAAATATCTTCTTCTTTGATTCTCAACTGATGATATCCCGACCTCAGATCTATTTTTGAAAACACAGTCGCCCCTCTTATTTGATCAAATAAGTCATCTATCCTTGGCAAAGGTTATTGATTATTTATCGTCACTTTATTCAAATGGTGGTAATCAGTGCACAGTCACCAAGACCCATCCTTTTTCTTAGCAAAAATCACTGGGCTCCCCATGGAGATATGCTAGGCCGTATGAACCCCAAGTCCAATAATTCCTTTAATTGAATCTGCAATTCCTTTAGCTCTGAAGCTGACATCCGATAGGGTGCCTTTGCAATAGGCTCCGTGCCTGGTTTAAGGTCGATGGTGAAATCAATTTCCCTTTTTGGGGGTAGCCCAGGTAGTTCTTCGGGAGATACATCCTTAAATTCAACAAGGAATGGGTGTTTATCAAGATCTTCAGAGTCACTCTTTTTGTTTAGAGCTACCACTGAGAACAATTGACATCCCTTTCGCCTAAATTTCATTAGTTACATGGAGGAGAAGAACCTCAGGGACACCCCTCGGTTCTTTCCCCTTAATGATTTTCTTTGGCCGTCATCATCCATGAAATGTAGAATCTTGTCTTTGCAGTCTAGGAGTGCCTCATGTTGCTCCAACCAATCCATTCCTATAACTACGTCATCAACTCCTAGAATTGTAGAGTACAAGGATACCTTGGTCTTACGTACACCCAGGTCTACCTCACAATCCTTTACCATCTTTCCTACATTTCTTTTTATACCACATGCCATTTCTACATGTCTAAATTCATACTATGGAGTTGCTTTATGTTTAATCATTGACAATGCATTTATAGAAATAAATTAATCAGTAGCCCCTGGATCTATTAAATGACAAAACTCATACCATCAATATTACCTGAGGTTTCCAACACAGTGGATTGGTGTTCGACCTAGTGATTGTTCACTGCTACATGGATGTGATGAGCCTTCCCTAGATCCCCCACTGTAGTTTCATTCTTAGTTGAGTTGGTATTACCTGTCTTTTGAGGGCAATCCCTCTCGTAGTGAGGACCCCCACAAGTCTAACACCCCCTCCTTGGGACTTGGCTCCTACTACCAACTGAATTGTGAGTTGGTCTGGAACTCTATTGGAAAGAAGAACAGTGTTGAGGTGGTGTGACTTGGTGCTATCGCATAGGCCGGTGCGGTTATGGTTGATGATTTTATTGCGGTACCCTGTGTGGATGCTGAGTTGGATTCATATATGGTGTTCTTTTATTTATTCCTAACCACCTTTGATGATTTAGTGCAGGACCCCCTTGCAAATTTCTACGTTCCATATTGTTTCTACCTAGTACTCCTCATCCTGTGTGCCTTGTTGACTTACTATGTTCATTGCTCATGATCTCCTCGTCTGCAATGATTGCCCATTGAACTACCTTGTGCAAGGTGTGAGGCATTAAGATTATAACCTTGGTCTAAATTTAACATTTAATCCATACACAAATTTTTTCACCTTGAGCTTTTCTGTGTTTAGGTGAGGGGCATAACGGAGTAATTGCATGAAATGTGCCTCATACTCTGGTAGTGAGTGGCTTCCTTGCTTTAATGAATTTAATTCATTTAGTTGTCTCTCAAGGAACTCTTATGTCAGGCAACGTTCTCTAAATTTTTCTTCAAATAGCTCCCAAATTACTTCTGATATATCCATCCCCAATTGGGTTAATAATGTCTTCCACCAAAGTAGTGCATTTCCCTTCAGCTGGAATATGCCCATCTTGACCTTCATGTTTGAGGTGTAATCTCTTAGGGTAAAACACATAGCCATGTTTTCCAACCATGCCTCTGCAGTTTGACCATCAGTGGACCCCCAAAACTCTGGAAATTTTACCTTTTCCAAGTCTCGACGTACATCATTTCTTGTGGAGTTTTGGGGTGTTTCATTTTGTATGACTAGTCCTCCATGCTCTCGTTCCAAACGGTTTATTAATGCCTCAGACATGTGTTGGAATGATCTCATTAAGTTCAACACTTCTCCCGCTGGTATCTTTTCTAGTGTTGAGATGTTTCCCCCTCATTAGGTGGGGTGGTAGGAGTTGGCTGTTGTGGTGGCGCCATGTTGTGCCCTTTAGCTGCCCCACTCCTTCTTGTACCTCTTCTAACCATGGTTCACTTGCCACAGTTTAATATGATTTTTCCTTATAAGATAAAAACCAATCAAATAAAAATCATAACCAACGTGAGTGGTTCTATAATTTATTGTTATAATTACATACTTCCAAGGGGACAATTTATGCATTTATAAGTTTTTTACATTCCTATAAATTTTAATCAAAAGAGTACCAACCTTCATAAATTCTAACTTTTAATTTTAACACTTAGCTTCCCTGTTAAACTGGTAGTTTAATTTTAAAATTTTAAAAAGAAAGAAAGGAAACTGAATATTATACGTTCATTTAAGTCAAATAAGTTTAGAAATGCATTCTTAAATATGTTTTAGTAATTGAAAAGATAATTCTTAATAAATTGTATATAATCATAATTGATTCCTACCAATACTTAAATATGAATTAAGATTTTATCACAGTTTATCACATAATTACTTAGTGGTCGAGTTAATGACTAAGTGGTGAAGTTGTAAGTGAAATAAAAATAATCAAATTAAATAAAAATAATAACTTTTTTTATTTTTTATTTTTTTGAAATTGAAATTTATCATAATGAACATATTGATTTTAGTCTTTTTTCCTCACACAATTAATTATATCTAATTAATATATGTCAACATTTAAAAGTTGAGTGCATAGGTAAACATTTGTCATGCCTGCTGCACTTATAAAAGAGTAAATTGGTTAGTAATTATACGAACTAATGGACAATTTTATGAGAGATTCTTTGGCGTAAATCACATAAAATTTCATTTGTCAACGCGTTTCGAACCAACTAGTGATATTACTAATAATTAGTAAATAATTTAAATTAAATTACTTTTTAAACTAACCATGAAATTATTTTATTTATTTATATATTTGTACCTAATTTAACTAATTTCCATTATAAAATAATAATAATATTAATAATAAGAAATAAAATAAAATAATATTAAATTAATCCTAACAACCTAATATTATAATTTAATTAAAACATATATATTTATGATATTAATAATAATTAATAAATAATTTAAATTAATTACCTTTTAAACTAACCATTAAAATTATTTTATTTTATTTATATATTTTTTACCTAATTTAAACTAATTTCCATTATAAAATAATAAATAAGAATAAGAATAAGAATAATGAAAATAATAAAAATATTATAATTAATAAAAATTTGACCTTGGTCCTAGAGTCAAAAATTCGTTGTTAATCAAATTTAGCCGTTGGGAGACTCTGACTATTTAACATGCTTAGTTGGATCTGTTTCTTCAACTTGTCCTGAAGATGAACCACACTAGTTGGTTCGAAAGGCGTCGACAAATGAAATTTTATGTGATTTACGCCGAAGAATCTCTCATAAATTTGATATGGATCATAGAAGCCTCAATTCTATAATGGACAATTGTCATCCATCTTTTGTATTTTTGCAAGATTAACCTTGGTTGATAATTATATGAACTAATTTTATTGATTGACTCTTTTTTTTTCCAGCCACTCATGGTTATATAAATTTACTAACATAAAAAGTGATCTCTCACCCATGTGATTTTCTGTGACGGAGTAGCATAAAATTTTGATATTCTTGAGGAGATGAGAATTTTGGTTTATAACATTTTCTTCAGTCTAAGGATATTGATATGTTTATCCATACCTGGTTTGTTAGCATATGAATTTTGTTGTTTAATAAAAATTAACCTTTGTTAACAACTGAACTGCATCCCTTACAGGAGAACAACCATTTAATCAATTCAACACAGAACTCCGAAGTAAATTATGTATTTTCTTTATTGTATTTGATATAATATAGGTTTATTTATATTCTTAAATTACAATACATAATAAAATTTATTCCCATGCCTGCTTCCTAGCACGTATGTTTCCATCCATATAAAATAACAATGAAAGGCAAAACTCTTCAATATCATGGACATCGAAGCTCAGATGTCCGAGACCAGGAATGCAGAATGTCCTACGGAACAATCAGATACTTATTAGTAATTTTCAGCATAACCATGCTTGATTTTCCAACTAGCGGTGACAAACTAAGAGAAAATTTAATGTTATCATATTTTTCATGTAGAAGGATTGAGTCTCGACAACCTAATCTCATGGACCTGTGGTTTCAATTTGATATTGGGTAAAGATGATTAACTCACCAAAATGACAACCCGAAGGAAATCAACTGATTCTCGGTGCCTCTTATTATAATCATACAATACTTGAATATTAAAATAAAATATCCTCAAATAACACAAAAACAAACATTATTGATATAAACCTCATAATCAAACAATAGAAGCGCATAACAGAAAGATTTTGAGATCCTCAAGCAAATGAATTTATGGATTTAAAGAAAGCGATTATGTGCTGCATTCCATACACATTGGAGATGACATGGTCAGGGTGACAATGGACATGGCCATCTTTTGGGAAAATTTCCTTCTGCCTCTAATGGAAAATCACGACATTATACACAAAGTTTCATTGATTGCGGGTTCAAAACCCTTGGAGTTGTATCCATTTTTTTTTGTACACACATGTATTTGTAAATGCCTTCTTCCCATTTCACTGGTAAGCTTCTGAGTTTTGCATTTAACGTTTTCCGTTTTTGGTATGATTTTTCTCTAATATTCTTAGTAAAGGGTTCCATAAATACCAAATCATAAGAATTAAAATTTCAGACAATAATGACTAACAATGGTTATGTCGATACCTAATCATTTACAGTTTCAAAGAATATTGACTAACAATAGTTATACTTGCAGAATATATATAATAAAATGCTTTAACTTTTACCAAGTTTAATATTGTTTTAATAAGTTGAGTTGTTGCCAAGGTATTGTGCCAGATCCTAATTGGCGAAGGTGCCACGCTGGTTTGGTAACTTTTGCTCAGATTGCGGAAGGGTGTGCAAAGGAGATGATAAAATATTTTCAGCATGTAATACTAGTAACACAACCCGTATCTCTGGGTTGCAATTTGACAACACAAATTTTTTTATGATTGTTTGAAAATATGGGGAATTGAGATGGAATCGTAAAAATTATAGTTTCATTTTCGCTGTCATAAGTGCTGAAAATTTTCATACTTATGTTCCTCCCTTATTGTCCTGGCAATTACTACCATCTCATTGTGATGTTTCTATCTATGACTAAGGTTTATTCAATATTACTATCAGAGACATTTGCCCACGCTCTTAAACGAGGGTCTCGACAAAGCCCACAAACTCGAATTCAGAGTCAGGAGACTAAGGGCAGTCATGGTGCCGAATGCCTGAACGTAATGTAGTTTCATGGACCACGCTGGTTGTAGGGTATGCCTAGGGTGGTTGTATTGAGCATGCTTGCTAGTTGTTTGAGGAAATGCGTCAATGAAATATGGTCTCATGGGATGCTATGATTGCGGGATATTGGCAAAATGGGAGGACCGAGGATGCGTGGAATGCAATGATTACAAGATATGCACAGGAGAAAAGAATAGAAGATGCACAACAATTGTTTGATGAAATGGTGGAGAGAAACACAGTTTCATGGACGACAATGCTGGCAGGATATGCTCATAATGGTCAATGGAAGGATGCCCTGAAGCTGTTTTCTCAATGCATTGGGCAAGCTCAAAGCCAAATCAATCGACTTTCACTGGTGTTCTCTATGCATACCCAAAAAAAATATATCGATCCCTTGACCTTCTCTAAATCTCGCCATAATTAAACAAAGGGCTTGAAAGAAGCTATTGTAGATCTCAGAATATTTAACTTATCAATCAAGATTGGCATGTATTTCCTTTGGCCACCATTTCTTTTGCTAAGAGATGTCGGAAATCAAGGGTCGAGGCTTCTTCGGTCAGTGGAAGATTCAACTGCACACTAATCCCTAACATAGCTTTTTGTTGTTGCTTTGTATTTCCAATCTCCCTACCATCTGGTCCATTTGTAGGATGCATTTTTCAATTCGCATTGAGCCTTGTAAACATCACATTCACACAGGACACCACACCCTGCTAGACTGGCAATGAACCATGATGGTATCTAAGTCACAGTAGCATTAAGATAATTCTTCTTCAACCTGTGACCCCTAGAGGCAATCTGGGATGGTGGAGACAAATTGGGTTTCCTGTATACTCTGTTCTGAATTGTGGAAAATCTTCAGACCTTTTCTCATTTCGGTCCAACATGTGCGAAGGAGTGACTTCAGAGATTCATCACGCCTACAAGCCATCTGCAGAGTTTGCAGGACTCGTTTGATATGAATATGAGCTCAGTCAAGCATGCAGTGTAGACCCTTATGTTGGCACCCAGATCAGATCTTATGCTTGAGCATAAACAAATAAATCGATTGTAACAGAGAAAGGAATGCAACTGGAGGAATAGTTCAGGATAAGAGTATTGGTGGTGATTGGATATTTACGTGAGGATACCCTGGTTTTTCCCACGTAATACATGTGATACATTTGTGATGGATATTCCATGAGATAAATTAGATAGAGATTTTCATCCTATTATTTAACAAAACTAGCCATGCATGCATGGGCCCATAGGCCTCAAGGGTTCTACCTGGCTCTGATACCAAGTGTAAGGACCACATTCAGACTATATACATTTTTTTAATTTTTTTCTTTATTTTATAAAATCACAGCAAAATACAACCAGAAGAGAAACACATTGGGAATTCATTTTAGGAAACATATCATAACATTTACATACATTTAACTAAGACCAAAATAATATTGCAACACATATGTACCGTTCACCAGAAGATGAGACTTCGCTTGCTTTGATGTTGCTGATATTCCCTTGTTGTTGGTCACCTTCGCAAATGAATGATGACGTACTTGATCTGAATGCGATGACCCACCGGTTAACCGCCCAGCCTATTCCTTGGGTACTCTTCTTCCCCCTGGACCCCCGAACTACAATGGGGTTGTACAATGGATGAATGCACTAGCTAGTAGAGGAGAGCACTCCTTGGCTCAAGAGTCCCCTCTCTCTAAAATCCTCTACCTCAGCAAACTCACTATAGTTTTTCAATCACTGCTCTAACAGAGAGGAAGAAGTTCTATGAAAAATGAAGGAAACCAGGGCAGAATTGAGGGGAGGTTTGGGAGACCTATAGGGCATAGATCAGATGGAGGGTGTGATTTTTGGTAAGCTAGCCTACTACTGGAAGAGACCTTCTGCATAGAAACTGACAGTCAACCAAGAAAATAAAGAAACCAATGAAATGAGTGCATCCTAGGAAAAACAGAGTTTTACATTAAAATGGCCTAAACTATGATGTATAGAAGAAAATGTTGGGAAATGCTGTAAGAAAGGAAAGCATGCAAAAGGAATTTTGCAAATCAGGAAGTGAACATGATAAAGAAGATCTAAAGCAATGAAAAATTGGACTATCAACCTACTCGAGAGCTGCAAACACTAGAAGTCCTAGGAATGAGGAAAATCTGTGTTTTTGGGGTAGAAAGAGAGTCTTTGCCTCAAATCATGGTCCCAGAGGGAGGAAGAGAGTCGAAGGCACTATTGCTAGCCTTTTTAATCTTCTTTGATCACTACTTAACCTGCTACAAAAAGCACAAATGGAAGCAAGCTACTAAATCATCAAAAGCAACCCATTCTTAACTATAAGAGAAATACATCTAACAACAAACTAATCTACAAACTGAAGTAAAGAATACAAATACAAGTAAAGATATGCTTGGCTGCTTGGATTGGGCTCTAACGCAGGAGCTTCAGCCCTCTGAGGTAACATAGTGCTAGATCAAAAAGGATTCCATGTTCATTATAAAAACATAGCAAGATTACATAAAACTATCATAAAATAGTAAGCTCAAAATTTGAGCAGAATTTCCACAAGCAAAGAAAAAGTCGACCCTAGTGAGGCCCCAGGTCTCTCTACTTATAAATTTGAAGCTACCAATAGCTTCCTTAAAATTAGGGAGGCTTGGCTCCCAAAAGTCAAGATAACTATCAATCATCTTCCACTTGCTCGGCTGCTTTCTAGTGCATGATTCGACTACTTGTACTCTGAGCTGAATGAAGGGGAATTCAAAGTGAGAAGCAATAAATGAGGGGGATTCCCTCCTATAAGTCCTCTCCTCTATCTACTTTGAGTTATTGCTACAATTTGACCACTAGATCCTTGACTTTGACCACGAAATCCATCAATAATCTGCATTAAATACATGTTAGACCACATGGCATAATAACTAACTCAACTCATTGTATAAGCACAAATATAATCAGAAAATCATACAATAAGCTAAGAGAATGGTTGATTTGACTAGGTTAGGAGGTAAAATGAGCCCATATAATTACCCATTTATGAGGCTCATCACATACTTTTTAGTTATCCGCATTTGTGGGTGACCAAACCGTACTCTCATCATTTTTCTGTATACGTGCCAATCATCAAAACTGTCCTTGTGTGTGCCCCACCATCTCGCAAGTGTAGTGCACAACGTCGAGTCCAGGGCTTGGAAGTGATGTTTCTTTGGCACTTCTCTCTCAAATGCATCCAAAAAGTGATCAACATCAATTAAACCATCATAGTAAGGCAGTTTTCTTACCTATAATGATACACAACACAACGACTTGGTCATCATATTACAGCATAGTGTAGATACTTCATGCAATCAATTCTGCCAATGCTCCAGTTATTTGCCTAAATATGATGTGCAAGAACTCTTGCAGTCCCATGCAATATGTCCATCTACTTTTGGATTCACCCAATCCTAATCTTGCACTGTTATTTTGTAAATTTGGTCCAAATCATAATCACTTTAATAATCGCGGACTGGTTTAGTATAGTGCAATCTTTCTATAGGGTCTAGTGGCATCACTACATGAAGCGATTTCTTATCAAATATCATCTTTCACTTCTTCAGATTGGTTACCCCATTCATGTCAATGGCCCAATCAATCCCAAGGAGCATGGGGCAGGGATTGTGTCATCCACAACCTCTATCACTTCAAATCTAGCTAGTGGGCTCACGCCTTCAATATCAACTGTTACCCCCTGCAACCTCCCCATTGGGATGATTTTCTACTGATTCACCATCCTTAGCTGAATCGGAGAAAACTATAGCATTGGTCTCCCCATTCTCTCCCATGTATTTTTCGGCAAAACGGTCGTGTCCGACCCCAAATCTAAAATAACTTGATCCATCTCATATTCACCTATCTGTGTAGTAAGCTTCATCTCATGTCTAGTTCTTACGTTATGCTTACCAATATTTATAACTACACACGATCCATCAGTAGTGTTTTCCTTCCTGGCACACCTATTGATTAGCTCCTGTAGTCACTTCACAACCTTGATATCTTGTAGTAGTTTCATGCAGGTCTCCAAGAATGTGGTAATCATGGACGGGTCCATTTCTTTAGTTGACTTCTCCTGACTCCCTAAGGTAGAGACCTCGACAAAGATTTTCTTTGCTTCCATAAATGTTTTTTTCGCACATTCTAGATCAAACCCGATCTCCTTTTCTGGTGCTTTGCAGACTCACTCACCTTCTTTAGGCTTCTTTCCCTTATCTTCACCAGTCATCGCTCCACTCCTCAGCACAATATTTACCTTAAGGTCTTCCTCACGAGGCTCAAGCCTCATCATCTGTAGGTTCTGAGTCAGTTGCTAAGGTTGCACCCCCTTCTTGCGTATCTTAGCTAACAATATAGGGAAATCCTTTGTTGCATGGTCAAACTGAGTACAATAGCGACATGATAGCCACGTTGGATTCAAGCAGTCTCACACGTAGTGTCCTGGTCCTCTGCAATTGTAACAAATAACTTGGCCTTGACGTCTACTAATTACTCCTCCACCTCGGCCTCATCCGCGCCCCTGATACTCACCTCATGCTCCTTTAGTGCCTTGGTTCAGAGGCTGCGTTTATGCCTACACTCTATATGCAGGTGTCCTGTCCATCATTAATTCGTAACTCTAGCAATTTCGCTCATCATGACCCACTAATTGACAGAAGTTGTAGAAGAGTTGTTGCAGTGTCTGTACGAATTTTTGCAGCAAATGGGAATTGTCTGTCACATGTTTCCCAGCTACCTGACAGATAAAAAACCATAGCATGGGCCCTATACTTAGCTCTACTGCAGCTTCTGGCCTCAGAGGCATTGGTACCCCTGCTGCAACATAATTTGTGAAAACTAGACAGTGATCTTTGTCATGCCCCTGGATTTTGCACTTTAGGCACCAAACCTCTTCATGCACCTCAGGCCAATCTATTTTATCTTTCTTCAGACTCTGCATTTCTAGGCCAAGGTTCTGCAACTGCACATGAATATGTTAAACCCCCATATTAGAATCTTGCATTGGTTTCTCATGCAATCTCATCACGATTTCCAGGGCTTCCGCCTGGGTCCTAATATTCTGTTGTGATAGCGCAACCCTTAGATGAGGCAGGAGCAAGGCCACAAACCATTCACAGTGCTGCCTATTAGTCAGATTCATGTTAGCCTCACGGATTGTACACTTCAATCTCTGATCCAAATCCTAGGGTGTCTCACCAGGCTTCATCATGATCTCTTTAAATCCCACAATTGATTGCACTTTAGACTTAGCTCTATTGAATTCCTTATTTAGCACAGTCTTGATATCTACCATTGTGGACATTATATTATCAGTGCAATACTTAATGTACCACATTAGTGCGCAATCCTGCAAAGAAATAACCAACATTTCTTTCTTTATTTGTTCAACCATGATACCCTAAGCTTCCCATACAACCTTCATGATGAACCAAAACTGGTCCAGATCTCCATTTCCCACGTTCTTGAACACATGTAGCTTTATTGAGTTCTCCATATTGAACGATGGTGGAGGTGGTGGTGGTGTGGGCAAGGGTGTAAGCGGTGGAGGTGAAGATGGAGGTGGTGTGGGTGGATGAGGTATTCGCAGGAACCCCTATCTTATTATTGGAACAACGCTATGCGAAGAATCTTGTGCTGCTCCATTGTCATCATTTAGAGGAGGTTAAGTATGCAGGCTATATTCAAGGTATTTTTTCCCTTCATCCCTGAAATTCCTTCCACTTTATGTAGCCCCAAAGATCAAGGTAACTGCATAATTTTTTCTTCACACAATAGCATCTTAATCCAAGTATTTAATGATTTTAAATACTTACCTTGCAACCCCTTGAAGAAGCGGCACTCTGCTTCGTTGTAACTAACCGAGGTATCGACCGCGAACTCTATCACGAACCCACCTATGATACAATCGAGCCAATGATTGACAGTGTGCATGATCTTATCTTCAGAGGTTTCTAATCTCCGCACTAACTCCGGGGTCTAGACTATTGGACCTTCAAGCCTCCACCTTTCTTGGTCATCCTCCAACTTCGTGATCCACTCATATAATTCAACTAGGAAGGAACATAAGAAGATTTTGTGTATCTATTTGTACAAATATCTGTCCAACCACTGTTCTTTCGTCAATCACAGATCCTTGTTTTCTTGCGCCGTGAATTCGTGGATCTTTCTATCCAACCAATCTTCGATATCTTTCTTAGTTGGATTCCAATGACGTGACATCGCACATCTCATTATGCAGATCTTGGTCCCGGAAACGGGACAATTTGTTGGCTTGATGGGCCCTGACCCAGGTTCAGCATTAAGTAGCCAAGAAAATCCCTACACTATTGGCCCTTTCAACATCAATCCATGGAGTGTGGACTGAAGTCTCACCCAAAGCAATATGGGGGGATGCAGGAACCAAGTTTTCATGCCTTGAGATGGTAGCGATGTCAACTTTAGACCTTCACTCTGCCTTCACGCAGATCAATAAGCCCTTTAGAGCTTATCAATGTGCTTCTCTTATTCATCCTTGAAGTCTCCTTAAAAGTCTACAACTGTCCTTTGCATACCCGAAATAGATAGATTAGGCACTTACGCGCCTCTGTAATTAATCTTACTTCTATATTTACTCAGATTATCTTAGTTTGGTACAGTATTAACATGTAATTATGATTATCTTCGCGTAAAAATATATATTTACTTGCATTCATATAAGAAAGAGAAACATATAGATTCATGCATCAAAGTAGTATTAAAAAATAAACCGAGTGTTCAACATAACATATTCGCATGCAATTAACAAAAGTAAAATACACAAGTAATTCTAGATCACTTCTCTTTATTGATGATCCAGATTTCCAATACAGACTCTGACTACCCTTTGCACAACTGCAGGGGTCTGTGCACTCAGCTGTAGACTTCTACCCTAGGCCTCTATGCACTTCACTGTAGAGCCTCTTCCTATGATAAGATTCTTTTCTCTTAGTTCTCACAGACCCAAAAACTTACTTAGATCTCTAACAAAACTTGCCTTAGACTCTTCTAAGACTCCCTTTTTATACATTCCCATGGCCTGCGGACCAAGTGCAGATCCCATCAAGCCAACACAAACTATCTAGACTAAGGGTAGAAACCCTTTTTGAATGTTTACATATTCATGCTCCACAACCACAAAATGTGGAGACTTTACATTCTTTATACAAAACTTGAGCCTTTAGCCCCAAAACTTGGGCTTTTAACCCCAAAATTGACCCTAGGGGACCTATTCCCAATAGGTTGTCAACTGGGTCTGCATAATTGATAAGCCCCATCATTGGGTAATTATATGGGACTTAATTCACCTCCTAGCTTAGTCAAACCAACTATTCTCATAACTTATTGCATACTTTTGATTATATTTTGTTTATGAGATGAGTTAGAGTTGGATATTTTGCTTTGTGGTCTAATGTGCATTTAATGCAGGATTAAAGGATAAAATCAAGGAATTTTGGCAAAGGCCATGGTCAAAACTCGAGTGGGACAAGGGAGAGGAATTATAGGAGGTAAATCCTCCTCATTTACTACCCCTCCATTCGAATATTCCTCTATCAACTCGGAGTGCAAACAACCAAATCATGAGGACTAGAAGGCAGCCGAGCAAGTGAAAGCAAAGTACTAGTTTATCTCGATTTTTGGAGCCAAGCCTCCCTAATTTTAAGAAAGTAATTGGAGACTTTAGATGTATAAGTAGAGAGGCCTAGGACCCCAGTAGGATTTGTATTTTTGATTGTAAAACTCTACTCTATTTTAGAGTTGCAAGACTTGTGACAGTTTTTTATGTAATCCATTGTTTTGGTAATAAGAATGAGTTTTGTTTTGAGCCAACCCTGAGTTAACTCAGAGGGCTGAAGCTCTTGGGTTAGGTTCCAACCCTAGCATCCAAGGCCCTTCTTTATTTTACATGTATGCTATAATAGATTCATAGTTTAATTGTTCATTTTCTTAGTAGATGCATTTCCATTACATCAGTGTAGATTAGAATGGTTATGTGATAGTTTGCTTCCATTTGTGCCTTCTTTCAAGTAGCAAGTTATAAGGATAAAAAGGATCACCATAATGTTGTGAGCAGGTGTCTCAGCCTCACTTCCTCCCTCTGGGACCATGACTTGAAGAAGGGACCCTTCAATAGCCCCAAAAACACAGATTTCTAGTTCTAGCATGAGCTTTGGAGTTTGTTGTCTTTGATTCAGTATTTGGTTCATGTTACAAGGTAGATTTCATTGTCATATTTTTCCATCTCCATTTTTGCAATAAGATCTCACTCATGCTTTCATTCCCTTCAGCAAATTTCTTCATGCATAATATAGGTAATTGATTCATGCTTTTCTAGTTTATGAAAATGTATCTTGTTCCATAGTTCTTGGAAGACACACATGTTTTAAGCAAACCAGGTACTTCAAGAGGAGACCCAAACTTCATCACCAACAACCACCTTCCACTTTATCCACCTTAGCCATCTCTTGTTCCACCATCACCCTCACTAGTTTTTTTTGTCATTTTTCATTGAAATTCCCCTAGTTACATTGAGCGAATCTAGCCATCTCTTATCTTGGATATTGACTCCTGAGTGCTCCTACACTTTCTAACACCACATTCCACTCATCATACACCTTTCCCAAGCTTCCCAACACCTCCAACACCTCACAATTAGCTCTCGGCTATATCCTGTAGGTTTCTTGTAATTCCTATAGGATCATCCTATAGGTTTCTAGTACATCTATAGGTTTTCTTGAAATAGTCTGTTTTGAGGTCGAATTGATGGGAAACCTCTAGAAAGTCACTCAAAGCCTCCTAGGACCCTTCCACGCCATCCAACTGCTCCATAAACCTTCTAGCCATCCTCCAACACCTTTCATTCACCTGTCACATCCACAAGAACAATTAATTTGCATACTTGATTTTGCCTAGAAAACCAAAAAAAGTGAAAATAGATTTAGTTTAGTTTTTTGCTTGCAGATTAGTATGGTTTGATGCTCTCTACTTTTGCAGCTTAGATAGTAGCATTTGTTTAGTGTTGATTTAGCAATTTTTCTTAGCACAACTGTTTAAATGGTTAACTAGGATATGGTGTGATTTAGCATTACATACTATTTTCTTCATTACTGCAGTAGAGTAGCTCTCTTAGAGTAGATTTGCTCTTCTTCCATCAAAGAATCAAGCTTCTTCTGACTCTATAGAAGTCTGGCTTAGAACCCTTGGGGTCTCTCGCTAAATGAATAGTGACAACAGGCAGGACCTTCACTTTTACTTGTGCATATAGCACTGTCGATTCCAAGTTTGTACGAACCCTAGGTTGATAAGTAAAGTTGGTAGCCCAAGAGTTGCAGAATCCTTGCTACCATACTGGCGTTCATCACTTTTTGGCACCGTTTCCAAGGAGGTTTTTTAGTAGAATGTGATTACTACTTTCTTTTCTTCTATTTCTTGTCTTCAATATTTTGTCATTAGTTTATTTCAGCAAAAGTAATCTAGTTGCTTCCTTTCATTCATTATCCATTATTTGCTTTCCTTTCCATTCTGCAAGTAGGATTTCAATTCAGCAAGTAGCTTTGCCATTCTGTTAGTGATTTTCATTCAATCAACAATTTCATTTCTACAAATTACTTTCCAGTTTAAAAAAATTTACAAAACCAACCCAAAAACATTTCCTTTCATGCCTTGTAGGAATAGGGACAACTTAGGGAAATTTTTGCCAAATACCCCCACTGCATCCAACAACCAACCTTCTCTCTTCTTTGGTGGTTGTGAACTGGAGGAACCTTTAGGTGAGCAACCTAACATATTTGAAGAACCTACATGGGAAGAAGAAGAAGAGGAACCCATTCCTACTGAGCCAATAGTTGAAAACTGAAATGATAGAGGGAATAAAGAGAGAGTTGAGGGTGCCTTCCCCATCAGGGAAACCAATGGGGGCACTAAGATTAAGAATATAAGCCCCTTTGCCCTACATCATTTCCATGGCCTGACCACAGAGGACCCCGACACTTTCCAATTTGAGTTTGATGTTATAGCTGAACCTATGACTATACAAATGATGAGCAAAAGTTAAAACTATTTCCATCTACCCTCAAAGATGCAACATTATGCTAGTTCATGGGCTTACCTAGAGATAGCATCACAACCTGGGCTCAGATGCAGTAGGCTTTTAACAAAAAATATTGGGACTACTGTAGGTAAAAGGATACTAAAGAAGAAATTTTTAGGATGACCATGGGCCAGGATTAATCCTTAGAAGACTACGGAGAAAGATTCCAACTTAGTTACAAAAGGTCCAGGTGCACACTTGACCCTGAGTCACTAAAGCTGGTCTTGCTCAGGGGAGTAAGAGAAGACCTTCTAGATACCTTACACTTATTACCATGAGGAGATATCTACGAACTACCCTCTGAGGATATCAATACTGTCTTTAGAAACCATTCTAGGGTAGCCAGGAAAAAGGGTAGGGGTAGTCAACCTATGGCCAATACATCATCTTACAACTCATCCATCAAGGATGAAATTGGAAATATGTTGGAATATTTCAAAAGTGAGATGTTGCAAACCCTTGCCTTGCAAATGGACACCATGAACATTAAAAGGAAGCAAGAGGAAGTAGAGAGAGCCTTGGCCATCTTTTTTTCTAGATGCACCAGGAGGCATCCTAGGAATGAATGTCCATTGAATTGTATTGAAATTTGCTCGATCTGTAAGAAAACCACTCCACAGACAAGTGCCCTTCTTTACCCGGACCTAAATTTGTATATCAAGGAGTTGAAAGGATCACTGAGCAGCTTTGCTACATTAACCAAAGGAGACTTTCTGGGCCTAGACCATACCAGCAAGGCATGCAAGGGCCATCCCATGCATATTACAACCCCAACCAAACCACAGGTATACCTTCTTGGGGACCCCCTGCTCATCCTTCCTAGTCTACACCCCCTCCTTGGTCCTATGCATCTTAGTATCATTCCCAACCAGACAGTCAGTCATTTAAACCTTACGCTCTCCCACAACCTCAGTGGAATACACCACTCCAAGGGTGGAGGCCCCAATGCAACAATGCTATAGCTCTATTGCCTCCACTACCTACCCAACCACAACTCCTACACTCTGCTCCACCCAAGCAACCCTAGATGCCTGGCCAGCCAAATCCAAGCTTGAACAATAGGTAGGCTCAACAAGTATACAGTGGAGAGACATCATATCCAGCTTATGCTGTGGAAATATAGTAGATTAACCTAAGATCTAGGATAGTTATCCTAGATAACCAACCTCCCCCTTCACATAAGGAGGTTGAGGAAGAAAGAAACCTTAAAGTAAATCCACCATTTCCTGAGAGATTAGCCCAACCACTCCAGCCTACCGCAGAAGAAACTAAACTTCTAGGAGAATTGAAAAATCTATGTGTAAGGATCCCCCTTCTCCAGGCAATAAAAGATGTTCCCATTTACAACAAGTTGATTAAGGATAAATTCTTCAAGCACCCAAGGAGGCGAAAAAGGGATGCCCCTACCATTAATGTCATTGGGAAGCTATCTGACTTAATGCTAGGGCAAGTAATATGTCCAAAATATTTGGACCCTGGAAGCCCTGTAGTAGGTGTGCACATCAACGGGACCATTGTCCCACAGACTATGATCGATCTTGGGGCTGCCATTAATGTGATGACCAAGGACACCATGCTCAAGCTCAACCTCCAAGGTCATTGAGGAAGACCACAACAGTTCTGCAACTTGCATATCGCTCCACAGTAACCCCTAAGGGAATTGTGGAGGATGTGATGGTCTCCATTGACTCCTGGAAGGATCCTGCAGATTTTCTAGTTCTCCAGCCTAAGGCTAAGCTTACTGGTTATCCTCTCATCCTTAGGAGGCCATGGTTGGCCACAACCAATGCTTGTATCAGCAGCAGAGCTGGGAATAGGACCATCAAGAATGGGCATATGTCCAAGCAGTTAGTCCTATACCCTCCTACTCAACCGTCTCTGGAGCATGATTTACCTTTATGGTTGGAGGAGGAGTAAAAAGATGAGGTTTATTCTACCCAAATTTATGCTTTGGAAACAACCATGGGAGGAGGACAACAAGATGAGGATGAGTTGATTGAACACTTGCTCCAAGGTCTAACTCCTGGTTCATTACCATTAGAGAAACAAGTAAAGGAAACCTAGAACAATCACTCAATTGACTTATGCTTAGCTGATTCCAACCCACTCTGTATCAAAACCATAGAATTCGGCACAAAGAAGACCTTGAAAATTAATCCATCTCTTTTTGCTCTCGAAGAGGAGAAGTTATGCAACATGTTAATGGAAAACCTAGAAGCCTTCGCTTGGAGTTACAAGGAAATGAAGGGAGTACACCCCTCAGTGTGTACTCACCACATATACATCAAAGAAGGTTGCAAGTTGACCTGATAACCACAAAGGAGGTTTAATCCAGCTCTTAAAGATATAGTCAAAGAATAACTGCAAAAACCACTAGATGCAGGATTCATTTACCCTATCTCCGATAGTGAGTGGGTCTCCCCTTTAGTGTTAGTTCCCAAGAAAAATGGTTAGTGGAGGATTTGTGCTGATTACAGGGACTTGAACAAAGCCACAAAGAAGGATCATTTTCCTCTACCCTTCATTGACTAAGTGCTAGATGGCCTGGCAAAGAAAAAGTTTTTTTTCTTTCCCAGATGGATTCAATGGGTACAACCAAATCCAAATCTACCTAGAAGACCAGGATAAGATCACATTCACCTATCCTTGGGGTACTTTTGCCTATAGGGTCCTTCCTTTTGGCCTATGCAATGCTCCTGCCACTTTCCAGAGAGCAGTATTGAGCATCTTCGCTAAATTAGTCCATGATGTGGTGGAAATTTATATGGATGATTTTACACCTTATGGTTGTGATTTTCAAGAAGCCCTAATTAACCTAGGCAAAGTACTCCACAAATGCATTGAAATGAACCTGTCTCTCAGTCCTGAAAAATGTGAATTCTTAATGACTGAAGGGACCATGCTAGGTCATTCAATATCTCAGCAAGGACTACAGGTGGACCTGAAAAAAAGCCATCATCCAAAGGGTCCCACCTCTTCAAAAGCAGAGAGATGTCAAAAGTTTCTTAGGGATAGCTAGATACTACTGAAGGTTCATAAAGGACTTTAGCATGCTGGCCTCTCCTTTATTTGGGTTGTTGGCCAAATATTCTAAGTTTATATGGTCAAAAGGCTATCAAGAGGACTTGTACATTCTAAAGGGTGGGTTAACCATTGCACCAATTCTCCAAGGCCCAAACTAGGCCCTCCCCTTTCATATTAATGTTGATGCCTCACACAAAGCCATAGGAGTAGCCCTAGGTTAGTAGAGGAAAAATTGCCTTATGTTATCTATTTTATCAATAAGAACTTGTCAAAGGTTGAGCTAAATTATACAATGACCAAAAAGGAACTCCTACCTATTGTGCATTCATTAAGCAAATTTAGGCATTACATTACATACTATCAAACATTTGTGCATACTGACCATGCTGCAATCAAATATTTAATGAACAAACCAGATGTGAATGCTCAAATTATAAGATGGTTTCTTTTATTACAACAGTTTGATCTAACCTTTGTTGATAAGACTAGTAAGGAAAATTTTGTTGCAGACTTTTTATATAGGGTAAATGTGCCTGAAGGTGAAGAAGGAATGGTGGATGACCAGTTACCAAACGAGAACCTATTTTCTATTTTAGTTCTCTCTCCATGGTTTGCTGATATAGCAAAATATTTGGTATCAGCGCAATTCCCACCAAACTTTCCCTCCAAAGAAAAGAGCAAGATAGTCAAGAAAAGTGCCCCCTTCACTTGGATTGGGGGCAATCTTTTCAAACTTGGCTCGGATCAAATCTTGAGAAGGTATGTTAGGGAAGAGGAAGTTTTTGACATCCTTCTAACCTGTCATGATGGGCCTTGTGGAGGTCACTTTGTAGAAAAGAGGAAAACATTCAAAGTGTTACCCACTCTTCATCAGGATGTGAAAAAGTACACTAGTCAATGTGATTGGTGCCAGAGGATGGAAAGGACTACACCAAGATATGAAATGACCCTACAGCGTCAAGTGACTTTCGAGCCATTTGACAAGTGGGACATGGTCTTCATTGGGCCTATCAACCCTCATTCAAAGCAAAAATAGTACATTATTGTGTGCATTTATTATTTGACTAAGTGGGCTGAAACCAAGGCAATTAAGGAAGCAACAGAAGAAAAGGTGGCTGAGTTCCTAAGGGAGAATGTATTCTACAAATTTGGGTGCCCTAGAGAGCTAGTGATAGACCAATGTAGTCATTTTACCTCCTCCATGATTGAAGACCTACTCAGCCATTGCAAGATGAAGCATAGGACCTCCAATCCCTATCATCCACAAGCTAATGGGCAAGTGGAGGTGACCAACAAGGCACTGGAGGGCATCTTAACCAAGGTAGTGAGCAGTAGCAGGAAGGATTAGGCAGAAAGAATAGTTCAGTACACCTATGCCTATAATACCACATTGAAGACCACCACTGGATTCACACCCTATGAGCTAGTCTACGGGGAAAAAGCCTTGTTGTCCATTGAATTTGAATATAACACATTAAGGATGGCAGCCCAACTAGATTTGGATCTCAGCAATGCACAGAAAGAGAGACTGTTCCAATTGAATGGCTTGGATGAATTCAGAATGCAGACCCTCCTTATAGAGATAGTTCAACTCCAAAGGAAGATTTGGCATGATAAACATATTAAGGAGAAGCAATTTCAGGAGGGAGATTGGACATTGTTATATGATTCTAGGTATAAAGAGTTCAAGGGAAAGTTAAGGACAAGATGGCTCAGACCTTATGTTGTGGAAAGATGCCATGATAATGGTTCAGTGCAAATCAGAACTATAGATGAAGAAGCCATCCCTTTGCTTGTTAATGGGCACTGATTGGAAATTTACAAGAGACCTTTATCAAAACAAGAGTTCATTGATAATATCAATAAAACAGTGATGATGGTGGAGCAAGTTCCAGCTCCTCCCTCATGAATTCACTGAAAAATAAAAAAGAGAAAAAAGAATAAGGACTCAGGTGAAAACCTCCATGAGGTGCTTGAGTCCCATCTTTGGGTTGAAAACCTCGTGAGGCGGCCCAATGATGAAGAAAAAAAAGAAAAAAAAAGAAAAAAGAGAAAAAAAGACAAAGAAAAAATAAGAATATCCCTGGGTGAAAACCTCCCTTGAGGCGCCTAGGGAAAACAACTAGGGTGAAAACCTCACTCAGACGGCCTAGTTGTTTTTCAAAAAGAAACAAAAAACAAAAGAAAGGAGAGAAAAATATATAATTGTCATTTGCAGGTGAGCGAGAAAGACCAATAAGGAGCAAAAGAGGATCCAAAGCGAACCCTGCCTCGCACATATTCATCTCATCCACTCCTTACCATGCATATATCCATAATTTCTATCATTTTTCCACTCCATTGCTTCAATTTATGTGAAGACTGTGTTTTCTACAAGATCCCCTATATTCCTACAAGATCACCTGAAAACTTACAAGATTATTCTGTAGGAATTACAAGGACCCTGAAAACCTATAGGAAGTAATCTGAAGGCACATGATAGGTTTTTTAGGTCCCTAAAATTCACCCTATGCATGATCTATCACCTCACCTTGTCCACCATCATCATCCCTGTACTCACCATTCAAAACAGAAAAATCAGTTCCAAGAGTTTCTGCCAGTCTTTTAAACAAAAAAAAAGGAAAACAAACAGGAGTAAGAGCATTAACTTAGTATCATTTTCTCTACACACTTCTACTCCTTCTTTCCATTCATTACACCATCCTCACAGCCCTAGCCAGCAACATGATTAAAGAATTATGAGGGAGAAGCAGCTACAGGACATCCTGTAGGAAATCCTGTAGCAACCCATCCCACAGAATGCCAATCACACCAGCAACAAGTATTCACTAGGATGATCTAGGAGCTCCACAATAGTAGCAACATCATATCTTTAGCCATAGATACCTGCAAAAGAAGAGAAACCATTAGTAGATAGCAAGAGGAAGAAGAAGAATGGCATGCAACAAATATACAAAGCAACACCTCTGGTCTTTGACAATTGCAGAATAACATTGAAACCACATGTAAGTATCTCGCTTTCTCACTCATATACATCATGTAGTCAAAAGTTGTAAGGGTTACAAGATAGTTGTTTCATAAGTGAAAAGGTGGCCAGTTAACTTGGCCACCTTTGTTCAGTCAGCACATGCAGAACCAGGTGTCCTCTCACACGTGGCTACAGTCAACCCAAAGATAGAGAAGGAGTAAGACAAAAAGAAGTTAAAGTATGTATCTATGAGGTGGGAGCTAATTACGAGGAGTGGGAAATGATGAGGTGGTAGTGGGGACCAACTGTCCAAAAATGGCAACGTACCTTTGCTGCCAACACACCACCTCACACTGAATCACCATAAAGGGAAATAAAACATCGTTCCAATGCATTCATTCATTTCACCTCCTCCAAACTCCCTCATTCAAGTCACTCTCATAACCCAAGCCACCCACCCAAAGCAAAGATCCATTGTTCCACACAGGAATTCCTACAAGATACAGTCTACATGATACACAGAGACTATCTACAGGTTACACAAAGACAATCTACAGGATGGGCAGAGAAGAGTTCAAGAGGGAATATCACGGGAATTGGCCACTACAACCATTCTAAAGAGGTAGGCTCTAAAATTTCATCCTCCTTTGCAAGCAAATACACCAGGGATACTCTAAAATCTAGGGAATTTAGCAACTGTGAGAAGTAAATTACATACGCAATCAACTCTGTTTTGCTCTTGCATTTGAGAAATTGTGTCAACCCTCTAGTTTTCTCCTCAAGCTTCACTAACAAGATGACAGGATGTTTTAATAGGAGAGAGCCCACAAACACTGTGAGAATCTGACAACACCCTCAGGTGATTGAAATCTTTACAAGACACAACTGGATGGGGTTTTTCGAAAAATTCACAGGGTATGATGATGAGGTGGCTCAAGAATTTTCTCATTACCTCACTCAACATAGTAGAATCCATGCCACTATTGTAGTAAGGGGCCTCGCTATATATCTCACCCCAGAGCTCATCAGTAGGGTCACCACACTCCCCTTAGGAATTCCATGGAGAAAAGAAGACAAAGGAGACAGTCGGGTGGAAAAAAGGAAATTCATTTTAGAAGGTGAAGAACTCACTGAGGACAAAAATGGAGTAAGGAGGGACAGTCTGCCATACCCATGGAGTGAGGTAGGCTACCAACTCATCAAATACATCTCATGTGAGGGTATATATAGTGTTTTTTATGGCTATCATTTTAGGATCCTTGGGGAATTAAGATTTGGGATAGAAACACCACCTCACCAGAGACTCAACATACCTTATTTCTTACTTCAATCACTCATAGACTCCAACAACAAAGTGAAGGAAGGGAATTCCCAACAATTGGCTCATTGAAGATGCCCTCCAAAACCTCAAAATCCTGATAACATGGTCAGTCTTCAGAGACTTGCCAGCAGAGGATGACATTAAAGCCCTAACTTATGATGTCAGTCCTACTGTTAGTGAAGAGGAGGAAAAATAGGAAGAGGAAGATATAGAACAAGAAAAGGATGAGATGGATGAAGAAGAAGTTGATACAGAGGAACATGATGAAGCTGAAGAAGAAGAGGGAGAAGAGAAGGAAGATGATGAAGAAACAAAGGAGTAAATTAAGGAGGAAACTGATAGAGATGATGAAGATCCATAAGAGGAAGAAGATAGGAAAAACAGAGAAGAAGAAGACAATAAAATAGAGGGGAAAGAACATAAGGAGGAGTCACCTAGGGTGTCTCCAGAGGCCACTAAGAGAGTGGAAACAACTTCCTTCATTGCTCTCAGCAACCCAGTCAAACAAAAACGAAAAAGGAGGAGGAAAACCTCACTATATTTCAGAACAAGAAAGAGCACAAGAATAAAACAAGGGAAGCCATAAACATCAACAAAAATTCCTATTGAGATTGAAGATTCCCCTACACAAAAAGAAAAAATTCCTTCCTCTAAGTCACCTATCACCTATGTAAGGAGGCCTACTACTATATCAACTTCCTCAAAGGGTAAGGCAATCCTATAGGAAGCAAAAACAGTCCTACAGGATACTCTGTTGAAACTACAGGAGGTACAAAAATTGGAAAGCAAGGTAGGGGAGCAGTAAGAAGCTAAATAGGAAGACCCATAGACAAAGGAACCCAACCCCCAACCTAACCTAGACTCCTATTACTGGTTTATTGAATGAGGTAGAGTAATACCTCAAAAATTTTCCATCCCATTGTTCTTCAAGCTTGAGAAGGAGAGGGCCAGAACCCACCAATGGATGCAGATTGCCAAATCAAAGGGGGTGGAGGACATTGGGCACATGGAAGAGAAACTTAAAGAAATGGGCAAAGAGCTAAGTGGCTTAAGGGACATAGAAGCTATAATGAGAAGTTAACTTGAGAGAGAAAGTGCATGGCTGAGGGGACAATGACAAGAAAGAGAGAACCAACTAGCATGTATGACCAGCCTCTCCTCGGGGACAATCTAGTGTAGGGTGCCAACTAAATCCTATGCTCTTTTCCTCAAAGAACAATGGCTATAGTTTCAGATTAAGACACTGGAATAGAGGGGAACCATGCCATTTCAGGACTACAGATTGTTTATTGATCTTTGTGCTCAAAGTACACTAGAGAATAGGGCCAAAATGGCTGATTTTTATTTGCACAACATGGCCCTCACAAACATGAATGTTTGGGACCCTAATGCCAAGCTAGGAGACCTACAATTAATGGCTTTGGCTTCATGGATGAACCATGAAGAGTCAAGAGCTGAAAATATGAAAATAATATTAGCCAGAGAGAAGAATTAACCTCTTTTGATTAGATTTGAACAATAAAATCCCATGGCCCTCATCAGTACCCATAATTTGATTGCAAATGATCCTCAGCTGGCACCTAGATATCTTATTTCCCAAGAGCAAGCAATTTCACACTCTGAGGACATGTTTAGGCTGCTAGGAGATGATAGTATACATGCTTGCCTAAGGAGATGGAACACACTGCCACACAACTTGAAGATAAGAGAATATCACTCCCCTCAAAGGTTGAGAGAGGCACTCAACAGGAAACCTATGTATAAGCAATCTATGCAAAGGTTGAAGGTCAATTGTATAGGCCTGAAACTCAGTCAATCACTACTCTTAGGGATGCTAGAAGGGAGAAAAGAAGAAGAATAAAAGAGGTAGTGGGAAGAAGTAGAAAAGAAAGCAAGCTTTTATGAACAAGAAGAAGAGACCACAACAAAGGCATGGGATGTAAGAGAGGCTACCAGAGTGATGAAGGATATGGGTATTGACTAAGTTGCTCAGAAAATGAACAACACTTTTAGTAGGGGGTGATGATGAGCCTCATCATTGGGTAATTATATGGGCCTTAATTCACCTCCTAGCTTAGTCAAACCAACTATTCTCATAACTTAATGCATACTTTTGATTATATTTTGTTTATGAGATGAGTTTGAGTTAGATATTTTGCATTGTGGTGTAATGTTCATTTAATGCAAGATTAAAGGATAAAGGCAAAGAATTTTGGCAAACACCATGGTCAAAACACGAATCGGACAAGGGAGAGGAATTATAGGAGGTAAATCCTCCTCATTTACTACCCCTCCATTCAAATATTGCTCCATCAACTCAGAGGGCAGATAGCCAAATCATGAGGACTAGAAGGCAGCCAAGCAAGTGAAAGAAAAAGCACTAGTTTATCTAGAGTTAGGGAGCCAAGCCTCCCTAATTTTAAGGAAGTCATTGGAGACTTTAGATGTATAAGTAGAGAAGCCTAGGACTTCAGTAGGATTCTAATTTTTTATTGTAAAACTCTACTCTATTTTCAAGTTGCAATACCTGTGATAGTTTTTTATGTAATCCATTGTTTTGGTAATAAGAATGAGTTTTGTTTTGAGCCATCACTGAGTTAACTCAGAGGGCTGAAGCTCTTAGGTTAGGGCCCAACCCTAGTAGCCAAGGCTCCTCTTTATTGTACATGTTGCTAGTATAGATTCATAGTTTAATTGTTCATTTGCTTAGAAGATGCATTTCCATTACAACAATGTAGATTAGATTGGTTGTGTGATAGTTTGCTTCCATTTGTGCCTTCCTTCAAGTAGCAGGTTAGCAAGAAGAAAAAGGATCACCATAAGGTTTTCAGCAGGTGTCTCAGCCTGACTTCCTCCCTTTGGGACCATGACTTGAGCAAGTGACCCTTTAACAGCCCCAAAAACACAAATTTCTAGTTCTTGCATGAGCTTTGGAGTTTGTTCTCTTTGATTCATTATTTGGTTCATGTTGCAAGGCATTCTCATTGTCTTATTTTTCCATCTCCATTTCTGCAATAAGATCTCACTCATGCTTTCATTCCCTTCAACAACTTTCTTCATGCATAATATAAGCAATTGATTCATGCTTTTCTAGTTTATGAAAATGTATCTTGTTGCATAGTCTTGGAAGACACACGTGTTTTAAGCAAACCAGGTACTTCAAGAGGAGACCCAGACTTCATCACTAGCACCCACCTTCCACTTCATCCACCTTAGCCATCTCTTGTTCCACCGTCACACTCACTAATTTTCTTTTAATCATTTTTCATTGAGATTACCCTAGTTACGTTGAGCGAATCTAGCCATCTCTTATCTTGGATATTGACTCCCGAGTGCTCCTAGACTTTCTAACACCCCATTCCACTCATAATACACCTTTCCCAAGCTTCCCAACGCCTCACAATTAGCTCTCGGTTGTATCCTTTAGGTTTCCTATAATTCCTATAGGATCATCCTGTAGGTTTTCCTGAAACAGTCTATTTTGAGGCTGAATTGATGGGAAACCTCTAGGAAGTCACACAAAGCCTCCTAGGACCCTTCCACACCATCCAACCACTCCATAAACCTTATATCCATCCTCCATCATGTTGAAAATGCAACAAGATGACGAAGCTTAGTGAAAAGAAGTCGCCTTCACTAAGTGGTCCCACAAGCTATTTTTGGCGCAAAGTCTATTTTTAGACTATGTCTATTTTTAGACATATGGATCATGGTCTATGAGTTGCAGGATGCTATTTATGGATGATTGGTCATGTTGGTAAAAATAGATGGACTTCTATTTTTAGACATATGGGTGGAGTCTATTTTTAGGCTACCAGTCTAAATATAGAACAGTCCAATATTATTAGCTCTTAATAATATTTGGACTATAAACATTATCTTATCCTCTTGCAGCACTTCAATTCGAGCTATGGATGTGGCACATGCAACTGCCAGAAGAAAATACACTTTTCTTATGGGTTAGTTGAGCTACTACATGATGGAATTCAGTTAGAACTCAAGTGATTGAGTTTTGGTAGAGTTGAATGAGGAGTTGATGGAGTTATGTTCAGTTTGACTTAGTTGAACTAGTTGTATTTAGTCTAACTAACAAATACACTAGTGATGAGTGGTTTGAATTAGTTATTAATTAATTCACTAATTATTAACTCATAAATCAACGGAGGAATACATCAGTTAACTCAGTGCATGGACAGTTCAGTGGAGACAAGTGTTAGAGGTGAGTGAAAGGGCAAGACAGTTGTTAGTTGTGACTATAGTTGTGCATGGGATTTGCAAAATTAGTGGATTGAGATTGCCAATGAGGATTGCGTAGTGAAACACAAGGAAAATACGAGTTTGGATCAGCCATTCTCATCTATTCTCATGCAGGATTGTGCAGTGGAAGCAGGCAAGCAGCAGAGGAGATTTGAACCTGTGATTGATTCAGATCTGAGCTAGTTTGTGTGTAACAAGTGGAGATAGTACTAAGTAATTGTGAGGAGTATTGTACTATGTATTGTTACATGTTCTCAATCAATATCATATACAGATAGTTGGGGGTTTTCATCTGTATGCTTTCTCCGTGATATACTGTTTTGATATGTGTTATTGATGTTTCAATGTGTGCATGCGATTGTTTCTTAATTCCGCAAAATTGATGATCAACGTAGAGGAGGTTATGTATTATGCATGATTCTGCAAATAGTGTATAATCAGGATAATCTCTGTGAATAAGTGTCATATTATTCAAAATTTCTACATGGTATCAGAGCTCTTTGATTTGTAGAAAAGGTTCTATAGGATATCAAAGCGAGGATTGATCATCAGATCTATTATTCAAAAAGTGATTACATTTTATTTCTTCAGGCAGAGTCTGTAATCGGGCCAGGTAGCCACTGGACTCATCCTTCTTTTGGAAGGTGAGATATCCGGTAAATGCCCATACAGTCGATCTCTGTACGAGAAATACTTTGTTCTCACGAATTTTAGATTAGAAGCGATTGAGTTTTGAGCTGGTGGAATTCGAATTTGCAGCAGTGTTTTCTTGGTGTCGAAGTTGAAATGTCTTTCAACGGACTGCGATTGGAGTATGCCCTTAAAGGCAGCTTGAATTATATTGCATGAAAAGATAGGATGGAGGTGGTGTTAGATGACAATGGGTTGAAGGTGTTCATAGATGCTGAAGTTCCAAAGCCTACTGATGCTGCTCAAGTCGAGACTTGGCAAAAGAAGACAACAAAGTGTCGAAGGATTCTGTTGGAGGGCATGAAGGATCACATTGTATCCAGCCTGCATGGAAAGACTTCTCCATACTTGATGTGGAAAGCGTTGACAGACTTATTCCAAAGCAAGAGTGACCAGAGGAAGTTGGCGCTCAAGGATAAATTCAGAAACATTAAGTGTGAGAATGGAGACAGTATACCCAAGTATCTCACGACGTTCACCCAATGCCGGGATGAGATGAGAAGTGTGGGGGTGACTGTCAATGATGAGGACTTGGTGAGCTTGGCTCTCCTTGGTCTTCTGAAGAGTTGGCATTCCTGTCAGGACTCTGTCAATGGTCAGGAGAAATTGCCAGGATGGGAGAGACTTTGGTCAGATCTTGTGCAAGAGGAGATCAGGAGGAATACCAGGGATGGATCTTCATCAAAGGCATCTAATGAAGAAAATTGCACTTTGGCTACCAAAGAAAAGAAGGAGAAGGTTTCTCTTTCTGAATCCAGTTCTTCCAATGATGAGAAGAAAGTTGACAAATCGAAAGTGCGATGCTTTCATTGTCATGAGGTGGGCCATTATGCCTCAAATTGTCCATGGAGGAAATCCAAGAAGGAATCTGAGGAAGGATCTAAAGGTGAGGCACTTGCTTCACAGTTTGAGTTGGATTTCACACTCTTTGCATGCATGGTTTCATCCATGGTGGGAAGTCGTTGGTTTCTTGATAGTGGAGCTTCTTTCCACATGACCGGCGACAAGAGTTTGTTCAGTACTTTGGAGGAGAAAGATCTCCAGATACTCATAGCGATGGGTAATGATGAGAAGTATAGTGTCTCAGGTGTAGACACGGTTATTTTTCAAAGAGATCATGGATCTCGCTTTACCTTGACTGATTTCAAGTATGTACCAGGACTGAAGAGAAACTTGGTGTCGATCGCGATGCTGGAAGACAAAGGCTATGATGTAGTCTTCATTAAGGGCAAGGTTTTCCTTAGACACATCATCACTAGACAGGTGAAGCAGATTGGTTCAAGGGTCAAGAACCTGTATGCTCTTGAGGTTCAAGATGCATGCAAAGCCTTGAGCAGCAAGGCAAATGATAGAGACTTGGTGGTTGAGAGGGAGGGTATATTACCTCTCAACATGCAGAGCTAGAAGAAGTCTCAGGCAATGGTGGAGGAGCCATGATTGGTGCAACAGCTTCAGGAGGTCGTGGAGCAGCTACAACAGGGGAAGCTAAGTCGAGATCGAGTAGAGACATCTACTCATGCAGATACCTCCAATAGGGGGAAACTTCGAGCCAAGTGGGCAGAGGGATCACATGCAACCATACCTCCAAGTAGGAAGTGGGGCGATATAGAGTGATCGTCCTAAGGAGGAGGGGCACGATCCTTGAGTTACCCAACCTCTTGGATAAGACCTTGCTACAGGAGCCCCAATGTGGAGTAGCATAAACTGACTGATTAGGTAGAGACAGATGTAGATGGAGCGACAGAGAGAGCGACAGTGCAGGGAATCCCAGGACAGCGCATAGGTAGCATGCTACAACAATGCGAGAGGCACAAGTGTTTTGCACAGTGTTAGGTGGCACAGAGAGGTGTGCAATGGTGCAAGATGCATGGAGATGTTGCAGTAGTGCAGATGTCAGAGAGGGAGCAC
>APFE030026371.1:4937-17754 GCA_000404065.3 Pinus taeda
AGTTGCCAAGAAAGGGAAAGAAAACCCTAACTGTTTTCTCTCCTTCCATAGAAAGATGGAAAAGAAGATGACCTGGGCTGTTAAGGAATAGACGGGAGAAAAGGAGCAAAAAGAAAGGCAGAAGCAAAAGATAGAGTGCTAAGTCTGGTGAAGACCAGATAGCACTGGCACAGATTGTGCATTAAAGTTGCTGAAGGCAGAGGCCTGGCAAAAGCTTGGGGGGAGATTAATCTGAATCGATTAATTCTCATGGTTGGGTGGAAAACAAGTGACAAAACATAATCTTTTCTCAAATTGAAGAAGGAAGTCAGAGGTCACGGGTGACAGTGCAGGTATGTACTGTTACTGTTGTTATATTACAAAAGAATGAATATAGTTAACTGTAGATTGCCGCTCGGATTCTCAGGTGGAATCTCAGTATATCAGTAGAAGAGTATTTATATTCAGATGAGAAGGAAAGATTGTTACCGGGCTTGACAAAAATCCAAGTTGTGTATAAACCTTGAAAACAGAGTACTGTTTATTAAAGAACGTTGGAATCCAGGCTCATTGTACATCGTAAACCGTGAACTGAATAGTTTGAATTAATCTGAGCTATTTATTAAACTAACGTATTATATTAAACAGAGGGTTATTAAACTGAAGTATTATATTAAACAGAGGGGAATGCCGTCTGATCATAACCCTAAGTACAGAGAAAAATAGATTCTGGTAGCTGTACATTTGTTAATTCAAGAGAATAGGAGAACAAAATAACCGAATGAATAGCACTTAGACAGAGTAAAAATTCATGGGTCGGGCTCCCTCGCACTGCATTAAAAATAATCAGGATCATACACAATGGTAGAGGTTTAATTCCTCCTCTGTAATACTAAGACATAATAAAATCACTCATTGACATGTTGATATCGAAGGTTATGACCATCGACCTTCAGAAACGTCTATAAACCCTCAGGTGCAGGGTCGGGAGTTCCGTAAAGGAAACGGAACAACATTTAATAGAAAACAATTATAAATCACAGTATTCACATAATGTGTATCTAGAAGCAGTCCAAGTAACAGCATGTAAACAATTGCCGTGAACACATAATTAGTAATCATTGCAAACAGATTCATAAAGATAGTTTTACAGTGAACCCAGGAAAACGACTGTCTTCTTATGGGACAACCCCGTGCGTCGAGCGCGTTCGGGTGTAAAAGTCGTCTAGTATGGAATAATGCATTCGTATATATACTGTCAAAAACTGCGAAAAGCTAGAGTAAACAGCAAAGGGGGTAATCAAACCCTCATGGATTTCAAGAACCAATAATATAAAAGAATGAGACTATAAGTACGTATCCGTTAACATAAACTCAGAGATATCTTTGTATATATATATGAAGAGGCTGCGAGAAATAATCCAACCATACACTCAGAACAGAAATTCACACGACATTGACGGAAATGGCATATACATATATTAAAAAAATAGCAATAGTCCTTCCACACCAAATGTATTGGAGGCATAGTCAAACTGTAGGCCAGGCAAGCTATGGCCGCCAAACAAAACCCTTAAATGACGAAACCAGTCTTTGAAAATACATTAATGTACAGAGAAGCTTAAAAATAAAAACCAGAATCGCCTAAGGCGATATCTCAGTACTATATTCATGAAACAGTAAAGGCAAAGCTCATGACATCGGACTGTAACGAATGAGGGTCGCGGTCATGAAGGTAAAGAGACCCAACATCCATGGAAAATCATGCAATACACCTGACAAAGAAAAGAGCAGTATTAAGTTTCTCCTCGTATACCGCTAATTTCCTACAGGGGTTAAGTTCTTACCCGCAAGCGATGTCATCTTGGGGTTTTGTATCTGCAGCTCAGTGCCGCCGTGCCAAGCGTCATACCCGTGCCACAGTCAATACACCACCGTTAACTGCAGAAGCCGAACTACAACTCAGTAAAGGCTGTAGGAAACAAAAAAATAGAGTTATGAAGACAACAGACTGTATAATAAATGAAGAAATGCTAACTGTCGAGTAGCCCCAGGAATAAAACAAAAGATTTAACCTGTAACTAATGGAGTTCACCTGTGCAGTCGATGCGAATGAAGCATGCCGCGAGTTGAACCCTCTGGAGGCGGTCTCCCTCTCTCGGCAAAATGAACCATTGAAACCCTAACATGGGTTTGTATAGTAAACCCATAAGTCTGCCATCGTCTGATGGCGGGATTGAATCCCCATCGTCGAAATAACCAGTATCCCGAGAGACCAGGTACTTGCCTGAAATATTAAAGGAAAATCTCACCTCGTGATCATCAACCAGATTGATGGTCAATATCAGCAGGTCAAGGCCACCTGTCGTCATCTCATGCAATGAATATACCGTGGTAGGATCTGCTGTAGGGAGCAGTACTGGTAAGTAATGAATAATATCTGACTGTTTAATAATCCGGTTGGTAAGACTTAAATGCATACATAAGACCGCCATGATAAGGACCATAACCATGTAGCATATAACGAATGATTAACAAGAATGTGAAGGGTGTGGGTCAACCCATGTGCCAAATAGTTTATGTGCCAGGCAACCATAAGAATTTTTTTTTTACATGGCATTTAAATTATTAATTGTTGGATAATGGTTTATGACACTTAGCTTGTAGCCATCTTTCTTGTTGAAATTTTTGGGGTGCTTCTCCATTTCGAGGGCTTTTGGGATGATGCAAGAGTTATAGAAATGAACAAAGGCTAAGATTTTTAATTGATCAAAACATATGGGATGCTTGGATTTAAGGGAGTGCTCAATTATGGTAGACTTTCATATTTGATCATGGTTAATATCGACAATGTGTTATTTGAGACGAGTTTTGAAGAGGTATCTGAGACGAGTTTTGAAGAGCCTTCCTACCTGAACAATGTAACAACCCTTGGTTGATTTTCCATGTAAATAAAATAAGACCAAGGTCATGGGACACGTATTCCAAACTAAATGGTGGGAAAACATTATAGTGAAAATCATGTGTGGTTTAATAATGACTATGGAAATTGGCAAAGGCAAGGAGACAATAATTGGCATTTAATTATGGGAAATAAAGAAAAATAGGATAAAATTAAGGTAAAGAGACACTAATTTGCATGCAAGCGAAATTATAGGGTAAATGAAGAAAAAGGAGACATCAATGATAAAAAAGAATTAGAGAAACATTTCACAGCTTTTGTCAGTTCAGTTTTTGGTTTTCTCCTTTCATACTCTCATTCTTGCATACACTCTTGCACACTTAGAGCATTCTCAGAGCACTCTAGCATTCACTTGGATTAGGAGAAAGAAGGAAAAGGAAAGCAAGGAGACATTTGGATCAACAACTACAACAAGATTACTTTGCAAGTAACAGGTTGCATGTGTGATCTCCTTGTTGGTTTAAGGATGTATGGTATATGCATGTTCTTCCTTCGTTATTTCTTGTCATTGACATAGATATTTTCCTAGATTAACAGTGGTTTGAACCTTGCCTTGCCATTTCCTGAAAAGTCATGGTGTAGTGGGTTCCCCACTTGGTTTTTTGATTGGTTCTCAAGTTTCATATGGTTGTGGGGTTGAACAAATTCTCTAGAGCCCTTAAACAACTTGGGTTACCTAGAGGCTATGGGTTGAGTTACTAGTCCCTCAAACCTATGAGTTGGGACAAATTCTCTGGAGCCCTAGAACAATTCGGGTTCCCTTGAGGTTATGGGTTGAGTTACTAGTTCCTAGAGCCCTGGACAGCTTGGGTAGAAACTGATCTGGTTGGTTTTATTGATTTCTCGATAGTATAGGTGAGATCACTATACTTGAGGGTTGAGGTGGTTTCGCCTCTTGAAGCCTTGGTTGGTTTTATATATGTTTAACACTTATGATCCGACATTCATGGTGGGAATATGGCTCGGGGGTGATTGGTTGAAAGAGAGATTTGGTCCAGTCCAAGCTCTAGTTGGGTGGTACATGGAAGTCCCTGACTTCTTTTGGATTTTCATATATTAATATAAGTTATTTTCCTATTGTGATCTATGAGCACTTGTATTGGTTATTATGGTGATCTTATGCTTGAGTTATTTTCCTATTGTGATCTATGATCACTTGTATTGGTTATTATGGTGATCTTATGGTTGATTAGTCATAGTTTCTATTTTGATTATATGTTGGTTATATGTATGATTTTATGATGAGCTCTAGGTATGACTCTTGTTCATTATTTGATAAGTTACTAGATGGTTGATGAATGCATAGGATAAAAATCGTTGTTGTAGCTAGCTAGAGAGGGCATTGAGCCTTCTTAGTGATTCTCAAATGAAGTTCAGGAGTTTATGATCATATATGTATTCATGACCTGTAGCTTATGTGTTTACTATCTGTCTGACGAAATTTCTATCTTGCATTATGCATTTCTAGGTCATGATCTTGCTCAAACATTTATTGTTTAGGATTTTTATCACCATTGTCATGATTCTAGAAATTTACAAGTAGTTCTGGGGAGTGGTATGGAGGCTAGGATGAAAATGTGGCATAGATATCGCGACCACATGCTCTAAATTGAATAATTTGGGTCATAACAACATGGATATAGGCTTATGGGTGTGGTTATATGCTAACGGTAACATTGATCTTAACAAAAAATTCATCATCTCAAAAAATAAGAAAAAGGTCATGGCATCACTGCATCATATACCTCCACTTACGGGGATGGCCTGAAAATGCGTAGCTCTGCTGATGAAATGGAGTGCACCATTGAACTCGTGGTGCAAATCGAGTCCAATGACTGTAAAATCGACCCCTCTCTGAAACTATCAAAATATGGACCCTTGGGAATCTCGAATATTACCCAAAGATTCCTTAGTGCTGACTGCCTAAAATTTTGCTCCTCAGATGAGGAAACTGATCACACCATTACATTTGTTGTGAAATTATGAGAAAAATGACTATAAAGTCGACATCATTATTTCTTTGTAAAAAATTAGCCTCCAAGGGAATCTAAAGATTCCTTAAGCATCAAGAATATTCCTGCAAGACTCTTTCTCGAAAAATGTGTCAAGTATCATTCCTCCTCAGCCATCGTGTCAAGTTTCTGCCTTCTCAACCCTCGTGTTCAACCTCCGCTGCCTAGGCAAATGGGAGTTTGGGGTTAAATGTTATGGCGGAGTATTTTACAAGACATAGGTCATTGGCATGTTGGTTGACCGTAGTTTGAGTTTGGGCATAGATTGTTGAAGGGTTGGCGGTTCAAATATGATCGCACCCAGATTTTATTTGGCGCGTTTTTTGTTTAAATGTAACCGTGACATGTTTTGTTTTAAGTTACAATTTTGATTGGTGTCATTTTATTTAATGTGGAGCGTTGGTTGGTTAGAGTGGGGCTACCCATGGGGTGGCCCAACCAATGGTCAGGTGGGTTTGATCCCCTTCGGCCCCCGTTTGGTGGTCAATAATCAATTGTCGTTGATATCTATGCAATACATGTTCGTCATTGGTTGGTGGGACGGGTCTGCTGGCGAGTGGCCCACCCACCACATATTTTAATATTTTTTTATGTGGGTCGAGGGTTGGGCGGGTCCACCAGGCCTACCCACCCCATTTTTAAGTTTTTTTGTTATTATGAAAATAAATGAGTCAACCAACAGATTTTTAGGGGTAATAGGAAAAATTAAGTAGGTGACAATTTTGCTAGTTCCGACGACCGAAATCCATGTGTTGGTTAATATCAAATTGTTTCCTTGCTAGTCGCTACCACTGGGCCTAGTTTGTTCAAAACTTTTACCGACCATAACTTTCACATACGAACTCAGATTGAGGTGTCGTTAACGCCATTAGAAATCTTGTGTCGAGATATTCGATCTGACCCTAGTTCAACTTCAATCTAATGAATTTGATTTTTGAGCTTTTCCAAAGCCACTTTTGAATTCTAAGCATTTCTGGAGCCACCTGGATCATTCCTCCCCATTGAGGAGCTTTTAGTCCTCCAAAATAATGGAGCATATGACCATAGCATAGAAGGTATGGGGTCTGGGAACTAGTCCCGACCCCTTGTCACCATACTAGCCACAAGACCTCAACAGAAGGCTAGTGGAGAGGGGCCTAGGGTATAGCCCAACCCCTGGTATGCATGCTTGATATAGAACCTTAACGTGGATTTGAATAGGATGACATAAAATTTTAATCCCAGGATCGTGGGCATATGTTATCGCATAGGACTATGTTTGAAACAGTTTATGTGCTCGATAGAAGGCGCTTATGGAGGGGATCAGCCCTTGGTTCCGAAATACAATGTGACCACAACGTGTTTATGACAGGAAGCTGACGGGAAGGGTGAATTGTTAGCCAAACCCTCAGTCCCGTGGACCCAATAAAACCATAACCTAATGGTTAAGGTGCTAAGCTAATAGGGGTGAGCATTAAGGCCTAGCTTGTGGCCACAATGGTTATTGGGCAATTTAATTGTCCAATAAATTGCACTATCAGAGGGTGAAATTTGCACCTCCATAGTGAAAAATAGGGTCAATAGGTAGGATAAGTATATTGTTATTTTGATTTGTGAGACAAATAACAACAAAACTACATGGAGAGCTTGTAGGTGGCTTGTAGAGCCATGTCTTTGTGCGTTTTCAGTTTTTTGGAGCTCAAGAAAAGTCTATCTATGGGTTTTTGAATAGTCTAGATCTAATGGTGACCTCTATTTACTTATTCGAGCACATATAAAGGAACCTTTTGCATTTTAAAGGTCATGGGTTTATGGATTAATCAGTGTTTTGGAACAGTTCTTGAAGGTGTTCGAGCATCGAGATGACCTTGTAGGGATTTTATTACCTTCAAAGGCTTACTACAACAACTGTTACTTATAGTGTTCAACTCTTTTATACTTTTCTCACCATGTCTTATTGAGTAAACTTCTCTATTTGTCCTTCAATATGGAATTGAAGTGCTTATATGCTTGTGTATGCTCATTTGTAGATGTAGTACAAGGTCATTGTAGGAGATACCTTGTGTTGTTGAAGTTTTCATCATGATCGTAGGTTGTTGTGCTATTTTATGTGAGAGTTATTTTCAGGAGAAAATTTCCTCGAAGGGGAAATAGCCACATGTTGATCAACAAACTTTTATGTACTCCTTTTCCATTGAATATATGGAGCGGTCTAGCTATGTTGGGAGGCCCAAAGATGTATCCTAGTAGGGGTGAACTCAGTCACCAAATCCTTTGTTGTGATCTTCATGTATGTTTCTATGAGTTATATGATGTTGTGTTGCTTATGCTTAAGTTTACATGTGAAAAATAACTCATACCTTGAAGAGACCTTTTGAAAAACCTGTTTTCATGTTAAGACCCATTTTTTCTTGTAAAGCATTGGAGAACTGTCTTTGCTTTTTTAGAAGAGGAAATTGACCACATCCTCTAGTTTTAGATCAATTGGTATCATAGATTCATCTGACCAAGTTGCAGGAATGGGAAAGAAGAGTCTCCAAGAGTTAGAGGAGATAAATTTGACTCTTTGTATGGAGAACATTGAGTTGAGAAGAATGATAGAAATGGTTGAAGTGGAGAAGAGGCATATGCAACTTCAATTTCATCATGTTCTTGATGAACAAGTTGCTGAAAGTTCCACTCGTATGACAACAAAAGACACCTCTGAAATGAAACCAATATGTGGCCATGGTTCAAACAATAGTTATGGACCATATGAGGCAAATGATGCATGTGCATTTTGTAAGCACCTCCAAGATTTTCACCATATGCCAGTTGGTAAAAGTGGATTGCTAGAGTCATATGCAATGTTGTCATCATCATCAGAAGCTAAAAGGAGGAATGGAAAGTTCATGGAGGTAATAGGAATTTCAAGTACAATTCCTCTTGTTTATGTTCATAACACCTCTTTTGTGGAATTTGAGAAAAATACCAAAGGAATTCGTATGAAGATGCTTTCTAAAATGGATTATGAAGGAGGAGGCCTCAACATCAATGGCCAAGGGATCACCAATCCAATCATGGTACAAGAGAGACAAAAGTGTGAAGGATTGGGATGTGGTCAATGAGAGTTTAGAGAATTCTCTAAACGGTTTGAGGAACCACAATTATTTGAGGATGATATGTCACACCAAGATGGTGATGACAATTCTCATTTGTCTCCCAAGTGAGATGAATGCTTGAAGGGACCTTGCATGTCATCGTCAACCCCACATCATCAAAGCTGCAACCTAACAGACACGTATAAATCTCATGGGTGTTTTCAAAATGATGGTAATTTTGATTACTTGTGGAATATGTACCGTTGTACTTTCTATGATGAATTTGACCATTGTGTGGTTGTTTGTGAGCAACGCATGGTAGTGGTTAAAAAGATGGAACAAATTCTAGGCATCAAGCATGATTAATCTCCTTTGCATGAGAGAAATTCTTTGTCAGCAAGAAAGAGAAAATTCTTTTGTACCCATTACAAGATGCATGGGCATGGAAATGAACAATGTTGGAAATTACATTCAGAGATTCATTACAAGAAGGGAAAAGAGATTGTGCAACCTAATGCAAGGGAAGCAAGAGGTGGTAAAGAGGACTCACATCAATCCTAAAGAAACCTTCTAGGAAAAGTTGATGCAAAAGAGAACCCATAAGCCTAGGAGAGGCATAGATTGGGTAGATTGTTTGTAAAGTTGCCTTGTAAATTTGTAATTACTTCTTGTCATTTACTTGTTTGGTTACTTTTGTAAAGTGAATAATAATAATCACTATGTGCAACAATTATATTTCATTGATGTTATGTTATTGACTTGTTCATAAGTCCATATGTGTAAGGACTTTTGGAATGTACAAGTTGTCATCCAAGTTTGTATACTAGTTTGTCATGTACTCACCAATACAAGTATTCAAGATGAAACTTGTTGTGAATAGAATCTTTGTTTAATATTGTACAGGATGACTATATTTTGTAGGAAAAGCCAATTATGTCATCGAAAATTTTGCAGAAGGGTAATTTTTTGTACAATATCAGTTTGAGGGCGATAAAGCAAGTTTATATTGTTTATGATTTCCAAGAGGGAGTCAAGTTTGTCTTTAATAGTTAAACTTCAAGATGAAGTTATTTTGAACTGTGCAAAGATGAGATTAAAGAGAATGTTCAACTCCCAATCATCAATGTTTTGTTTCTACATTAACGATAATAATTTTTGGCTCGATTCTTGACAGGACAGTAAGTCTTCACAAAGAAGATAGTTGAAATCCCTTGATTAGGATTGAAGGGAACTAATTGAAAAGTAAGCATTTTGGATTGAATTTTTGGGTGATTTTGAGTTTTAGCCTCATTGTATTTACTATGAAATTTCCAAAAAAAATCTTCAAACTAGCATCAATTCAAATTTCTCGTCGTTCTAAATCCAACGACATTCTCTTCACCTCAATCTGACACTGTATGCTCAAGTTATTGCGTTCTAATTGTTTGGCTCAACAACTAAAAAATGAGTAGGTTGCTGACTGTGGTTCTATACAACTGACATCAGCCAGGGTGACTGGGCAAGTATGAGCCAATGAGGATCTTCCAAGTGGCAACCTCGTACTGGGAAAGTTGGCTCATCTTGATTGGTTCTTTTGTTTGTGGTAGCCAATGAGGGTGTGCCACGTGTCCTAACTAGAGACTGCCAAGTGGCACCCCATGGCTGCATAAAATTTTGGTATGGATTAGACAACTTTAGAAGGATTTGAATGCCCGACCTCTCATCTAGCATTACAGTGCCTTACCAATAGGCCTCACAGTGGGTCTTAATACCTATAGGGCCGAACCACTATATAAGTTTTACACTAGCGCTTATTGGGAGGAGAGGTTGGCCAACTAGCCTCGACCTCTGGTCATGAGGACAACATATGACAATAGCGCAGAAGGCATGGGGCTTGGGAAGTAGCCCCAACCCCTAATCACCATACTTTCCATAAGACCTTGACGGAATGCTAACGGAGAGGGGGCTAGGGTATAGCGCAACCCCTGGTCACCATGCTTGGCATAGAACCTTGATGGGGAGTTGAACAAGAGGGAAAAAATTTAAGCCCAAGACCATGGGCTATGCTACCACATAGGAACATGTCGAAAGCCATTTAGGTGCTTGGTGGAAGGAGCTTACGGAGGGGGACAACCCTAGGTTCTAAAATATAATGTGACCACAATGCATTTATGACAAAGGCCCAGCAGGAAGGGTGGGTCGTTGGCCTGGCCCTTGGTCCCATGGATGCAATATAACCATAACTTGATAGTTAAGGTGCTAAGCTGGTGGGGGTGGGCGTTAAGGCCCAACCCATGGCTAGATGGCCTAATTTTTCTCGAATAGGGGTTATTGGGAAATTAATTGTCCAACCAATTGCACCATCAGAGGGTGAAATTATCGCTTCCATAGCAGAAAACATGACGAATTTGTAGGACAATTAGATTGTTAGTCCGATTTGTAGGATTGATAACAACAAAACTACATGGAGAGATTATAGAGCCATATCTTTGTGATTTTACAGTTTTTTGGATCTCAAGAAGAGGATATCTAGGACTTTTTGGACATTCTGGATCTAATGGTGACCTCTATTTACTTATTTGAGCACATATAAAGGAATCTTTTGTAGGTTCAATTTCATGGGTGTATGGATCAATCAGGGTTTTGGAGCAGTTCTTGAAGTTGTTTGAGCATGGAGATGGACTTCTGGGGTTTTTATTACCTCAAAAGTTTACTGCAGTAGCTGTTACTTGCAATGTTCAACTCTTTTATACTTTTCTCACTATGTCTTGTTGAGGAAAGTTCTTTATTTGTCCTTCAATGTGGAATTGAAGTGCTTATATTCTCATTTTTAGATGGAGTACAGGGTCTTTGTAGGAGATACCTTGTGTTGCTAATGTTTTCATTGTGAACATAGACTGTCATGCTATTTTATGTGAGATATTTTTGCAGGAGAAAATTTCCTTGAAGGCGAAATAGCCACATGTTGATCATTCAACTTTTATGTACTCCTTTTCCACTGAATATATCAAGCGGTCTAGTCTATATGATGGTAGGCCCAAAGATGTAGCCCAGGAGGGGTGAACTCCATCACCAAATCCTTTGTTGTGCTCTTCATTGTTTCCAGGAAAACTAGTGTCTTTTCGATCTACTAGTCCCACTAGGATTGGCAGTTATCCTGGAAACAAAAACTCAAAGCAATGTGTGATTTCCTCTATGTATGATAGATAAGAGAGAAGAAAAGGGACCAACCTGGATCTTTCGCTTGACTCCTTGCCTGATTTCTCTCCTCCTTGACAGAGCTTGCAACTCTTCTCCTACTTGTCCCACTTAGAGAATACCTGTAGAAACGAAGCAACAAAACACAATCAAAGCATCTTGATCTATGATATCATAAGCATTGCAAAATTAGAAATACAAATTATGAGCATACAATGGCATTTGCAAATAAAAACATTCACAAATACACGATTGTATGGAGGAAAACTCAAAGAACTTTATTAATAATAGAAGAGAGGATTAAAACCCAACTGTTTGCTTCAGCATCATCCTCCCAGCATCAAATCCCTCTTCACCTCATGAAAAGCAAGATCACCCAACAATACAATGTTCCTTCTCAAAGACAAACTATCAGCACTTCCTTACAAATTACAAAATTCCAACCTCTAGATCTCTTAGATGAGGGATCCATTTATAGATGTCTGCAAGGGTTTGAGTCACCTCTAGGTTTTTTATTAGTGTCATTCCACTTGTTGTTCTTGGTTCCACTTGGAGATTTATTAGATCTCTTACTCATCCCTGGGCGAATTTAGAGAGGCAAGTGCCATTGGAGAAGTTTCTAGAAGATTCCATGAGCATCCACTTAGAAAATTGTTTCAAACATTTGTCCATTCTCACTCATCGCACCCCACAAAAGGCCTCTTCAATATACATCGCACCTAGCTAGTGTAGGAGTTAGTATGCATCGCACCTTGACAATGGAGCAGTCAGTATGGTCCAACTTTGGCCAGTTCTGAGTGGTTTTTTAGGTGGAACTTCTGGGGAATGATGTAATCAGTTGACCATGATCCTTTAGGGTATGAAACAACACTTTTAGGGGTTAAAGAGCCCTTGGTTTATTGACGTATAAGATTGGGGTTGCAGTGCCCAAATATGTCTATAACAATTTCCCCCTAAAGCATGAAGTCATAAATCTTTTGATGTCGGGTGAAATGCTTTATCATGAGGATCCGAGGTATTCAACCTGGAAGGTGACCTGTATAAGATACAATACAATACATCATCACAATATAATTTTCCATGATCTAGCTAAGGCGGGCATTCCCATGTTGAGCTTTATCAATTCATTTTCATGTACATAGAACAGATAATCGTCTACAGTTGCAGACTGGCAATTCTTTATATGTAGAGTCATCATCCCTTAGCATGGATGATCATCTGTGCAGCTTTTGTGTACATTTGATGTCTTTATATTCTTGAATATATCGCAGCCTGGATGGATGAAACTAGATCTGGGGTCTTCAAACTCATTCAATCTTCCCTGATGTACAAGTTGATCCATGTGAAAATATGTCCTCAAGTCAAACATGGATAGACATCGCCTGATTACTAGCCAATAATGTAAGCTATTAATAGACGTGAGAGGAATCACTGATAAGGATAATGACCCTCAAGGTACTACAGTACAATTCACGTTGTGTGAATATATGATCCGATGTCGAACACCACACAAAATCTTTAGGTCGAAGGCCATTGATGTAAACCTATCACTGAAAGTGAGAAACTTGCCATTGAGGCATGCAAGCTTCAAAGTACTGAAAGGGTTGTTTCTAAGCCAACTTCTTGGA
>APFE030026388.1:3498-15791 GCA_000404065.3 Pinus taeda
TTATAAAGGTCTTTACATAAAATGAGGATGTTACAAGTGTTGAAGTACATTGGTATGCCACAAATACACACCCATTCAATGGTGTGTATAAGCGAGAGATGGTAGTTGACAAAACAAATGGTGGAAAAAGAAAAAGAAAGGGTACAAATATAAATCGCCACCGCACATACATATTACAATTGGAGGATGTTGACATACTTGTTTATGACCTCAATTTAACAAAGAGAGGAACTCTTCGCTTCAAGACGATAGAGATTCTGAAAAGGTTGTTACCAGAAGGAATAGTCTTGATATGGGAGTCTGCTGAAACCAGTCGTAGATCTAGAAGACTTTTGAAGCCTGGAATGTTGGGCATGCATGTGGACTCAGATGGGGCACTAGTTGATGAAAGAGAAGAATATGGAACATCATCGTCAGCATCCAGTCACTCATCTGAAGATGTGAATTGTGATGGTGTGCAAGAAAATATGAGTGATTCTGAATAATTTTTTAAGACAGATTATATAACTGATGTATGCATCATATCTTCAAATAAAATTAATGTTTTCCATATGTTTTTAAATGAGAAGTTATGAAGCATTTTTATGTTGTTGGATTATGTCTTAAGTATGATAAATTTTACTGTTTAAATATCTACAATGCAATATCAAATTAGAGATATAATGTCTATTTTATTCAGTATACAAATACAGACTTTTGATTTCATTGAGTGATATAATTTGTTCATAATGTCATGGTTTTTTAATTTTATAGTTGAAAATTTTCAATTTCTTTTGTATCTAGCATGGTGTGGTTGGAAACATGTTAAATTTATACTTAGGAAAGAAAAATGATATTCTACCAGAAACATTAATGTGTTTTTTCCTTAAAAAATAACTTTGTTTGAGACATAAAAAATTGGTTTTATTAGCATTTTTTAAAAAGTTTGAAAATTGACCCTAAAAAAAAAAACGTTATTCCAGTAGCATCACTTTTGTTTTGAAGCTATATTTTGCACGAAAATTTCGTAGTAAATTTCGTAGTCACCGCCATTTTTAAAACACGTTCAAAATTGGCACCTAAAAAAAAAAGCATCGTTCTAGTATACACACTTTTTGTTTTTAGCACTGTTTTTGATGTTTTTTTGGGGTTTTTGGGCCAGAGTTCCCATTTTGAGTTTATAGTTCCCGTTTCAAAGTTTACATTGTTAAATCCAAAAGCACTAAAAAAGCATAGGTTGTGACCTCCAATTAGGGTATGAATACGCCCCTATCTACCCCCTCACTTTCTTTTGATCTTTTTCTCCCTCCTATTTCAACTGCACCCACCTATTTTTTTTAATTCCTTGGCATCCTATCCATTATCGCACCTACAAAATATGTCATTCCCCCAACCCTCACCTCCCATTCCCTTCTACCACTCCATCACCTTTTCAAATCCCTTTTTCTGTATTTTAAATCTCTCCCTACTCTCGTCGGCTTCCTATCCCTCGCAAGTCTCTGTTGCCTCCCACCCCTATTTATCGATATCCCACACCACTGTTTCCCTCGATGAGGGCCAAACATAAGGGGACTTTGTTCCAGAGCCTAGTGGAGGTTTGGGGATGATAGAGGATAAAAATATTCTACCCAATGGGAGGGGTAGGAAATCCCATACCTCTCTATCTATGAAGGGGGCTTCCTTGGAGATCAAAACTAGAAAGAAAAAATACATTATTAGGGTTCTTAGTTCATCACACCTCACAAAGGATATGGGGTGAGAATTGTCTCCCTCAAAATTAGGGGGTTGGCCAAACCCTCTAAACCCTTCGCCCTCCGAAGATTATTTTGTACCTCTACCCTCAGATAATCTTTCTTTAGGAGACCAAGATTTAAGGGACAAAGGTGGAAGCTATTTTATCATTCTTTTTTCCTTCCTAGTCATTTCACCACACAAACGCTTCAAGTATATTGGGAGGTTTAATAACCAGCTGACAATACTCCATTTTTCATTGCACCTACACATGGTCATGATTTTCTTGTTTGGTCATCTCCTTTAAATTTATAGATAATGGGTTTGGTTTCATGGGTCTAAATTTATGGACCTTATCTTGAAAGGAAACCCTTCTAGAAATACATTAAAAACTTCTATGTTTGACTTTGATCTCATTTGTATTAATGGAAACTTGAATTTTAGTGTTGGGAACTCACAAACTTGGGGATCCTAGATTAGCACAATCCACATATATGACTTTGTTGATATTGTAGATTTTGGGGGGATAATGGAAATTCTTCCTGCAAAATTTGTTCCCACTTGGATAAATAACATAAATGGAAATACATATATAACCAAGATACTAGATAAATTTCTAATCTCCAACATTTTCTTGGATTAAAACTTCCAAAATTCAGTAGTGGGTTACTTTAGGAGGGCTTCCAATCATAATCTTATTGTTTTGGACTGGGACTTTTGGCCTTCAAAACCTATGGGCCCTTTCAAACTCAATCCAAATTAGTTGGAACATCCTACTCTTTTGGAGAAAATCGAAGAACCTTCAGTATCTTTTAACCCCTCTCTTAGCTCCAACCCCCATCTTTAGTTTCAAGAGAATATGAAAACAAAAAAGAAAAATCATCTCTCACTGGAAAAAATAGAAAAAGATAGAAGAAAAAAAGATCCTCTTGGATATTGATTCCCAACTATAGGACATCCTCCTAAAAGGAAACCATTACTCCTTCTTTGATGAACAAAAAAAAAATTTGAAAGCCCTAGAAGAGAAAAAATGGAATCTCCTTTTTGAGAAAAAAAAAGAGTGGATATTAAAGACTAGGGATCTATTGTTATAGGAAGGGGATGAGATAACAAAATTCTTCCATATAATTTCCAGTCATAGGAAACACATAAATACTATATGGGAAATTCCTAAAGTTGATGGATTGAAAGCAAAAACCTTCAAGGATATTGCTAAGGAAAGCTACTCCTACCTCACTTCCATCTTGAAGTGGGTAGATCATTCACATACTAAAAAAATTCTTAGATAACAAACTTTTTCCTTCAATTTGTTGATGAGGATGAAAATGAGGACTTGATGAGAGAGGTCACTGTTGACCCTCATTTTCTATCAATTTTTTCTTATTAAAATACACCTAATTTCTATAATTTTCAACCATATACCATCCATATACACCTTATTTGGACCAATTTATGCATATTCAAATATATACATTAGGTTTCTCAATTTTTAGATATTTTTGCAAAATTGGATTTTGAGTGTATTTTCGGACATAATTGAAAATTCCCATAATGGCTCCATTGAAGTCATACTTGCAGGACACCTAGGTATGAGCTCAACATAGATATGAAAAGCTTGGGAACCAAAGATGGACGTGTACCTATTGTTTCGGTCAAGCTGAGATAAAACAGGCCCGATCAACTCTAGTCAAACATGACCTGTTGTTCAGAAAATCCCTAGGAAATAGGCCAAATTTAGTATCTTTTGAGATTTTCCAAATTTTGTGTAGCTGAGTGGATGGAATCAACCAAGATAGATAGGATTAGGATATATATGACTATTAGAGACATTTTAGTCAAGTTTTTTTATTATTTCCCTATTTTAGCGAAGACTATTCAACGCTTGGGTATGTAGAATTTTATGTAATCTGATTTTGAGACTTTTTGAAGACTAAAATTTAATTGAAGAACCTATTTTATTTCATTTTCTATTCATTATTGAGTGAGTAACTTAGTTTTTTGTAGCTGAGATCTCTTCAGGTGTGCAAAGCAAGGCTGGAGGGCCCCCACACCAAGCTAAGTGCGCTTCTTGCTTAATTTAGCATAATTTTTATAAACTAGTTTTTTCTTCAGATTTCTTTAGATGTATGAAGATTTATTATGATTGTTGAATGAATATTGATTTAATTATAATATGCATATGAAGGTACAAACAAGAATTCAAGTTAAATTCTACTTCTATTTTATTATGAGCTATAATTGAAATTCATTCTCATTGGCTTGTTGAGTTATTTCTAACTTCTAGTTTCAATGCATTAGTAATAATGATGGAATAAGATTGTAAGGAAGGAAAATCTGGAACTCCTTAGTAAGATCTCTACATTTTATGCATCATAAACTATTTTTAATTAGTTAATTTTTGTTTCTCTTCATGAACATAATATTGTAGGAAAGGACAACTTGGATCTCCTTAGTTTGGAGCATCTTTCCTCATTTACTATATATTGAAGGAGAAACTATTAAGTTAAATTTTATATTTGTAATATTCATTTCCATCAATCTTTATATTTCATCTTCTAAAATTGACTACAACTAAAAGCCTTATACTTTGGACATGCTTCCAAGCGTACAAGCCCGGCTTGATAATTAAATACTTGTGTTAATTTGCATAATAAATTGACCAAACATTTTTGCACCGTTGTTGGGGAAGAATAATTAGCCAGAGTCAAATAGGAAGATTAAAAAAAAACAAAATATAATGAAAACAAAAAAAAATAAGTTTTTTATTTATGTTTCTTTATGCCTAGATATAGAGATGAAAAAGGTAGATACATTAAGCAAAACCCCCCAACAACTAAGCCATTGGTAGAAGGACTATCTCCATTAGAATTTACCACACCAATTGCTAGAAGACTAACTCTGGAAAAATTAGAGGAAAAACAGTGTTCACGACAAAGGTTAACTCTTGTAGAAAGACAAACTTTGTTATCCTATGAAGTGAAAAGAAAACATAAATAAGTAGAAATACCTCCCATAGAAAAATAAAAAGAAGAAAGAAAAAAAATTCATTAGCTCATTCTTGAACAAATAGATCGACCTATTTTTGAAAACAAACGACAAGTTGAATCTCAAATTTCTATTGAAACAATTGAAACTACTTTAAATTATATGATAGAAGAAGGGAAAGGATCTACCATCCCCACTCCTGAACAAAGGCTTAAATATGAAAGACAAGAGAAAGAATGACAAAGACAAAGAGAAGAAGAGGTAAGGAGAGAAGCAAAAAGAAAAAGAGAAGAAGATGATAGAAAAGAATAAAATCGTAAAATAAGAGAAGATGAAGAGAATGATGAAGAAGCTACTTTTGGATTTCCAATTATAGATACTCAAGCAATTCTGGAAGAAGAAGTAAAAATGAATAATATTCCTCCTTCAGTTTTACCAAATTTTCATGGAATGTCTTCTGAAAATCTGTATTTCTTCATGTTCGAATTTGACATCTTATGTAGAAATTATGATTATACTGATGATACTCATAAACTTCGTCTTTTTCCTGCTACTCTTAAAGAAGCTGCCTTAAAATAATTTATGGGATTACGAGAACACTCTATCACTTCTTGGGAAGAAATAAACAAATTGTTTCTCAAGAAATATCAAGCCCATTGCAGGCCTAGAGTTTCAAAAGAAGATATTTTTCAAATGTTTCAGCAAGAAGATGAGAGTTTAGAAGAATACTTGGAACAATTTTTGTATAACCTGCGAAAATCCAAACAACATTCTCTAAATCGAGATACCATTAGAACAATTTTTCTTAAAGGAATAAAAGATTAGTATCTTGATATTCTCAATGTAATGGGTAAAGGAGATATTTCATATATAGAATTTGATGATTATGTCAAAAGTACTCTAGAGGTAGACCCAAAATAGGAAAAAGAGAAATAACTTTTGGAGCTTCTAAATCAGCAACAGCGGGTGTAACAAGAGCGGAAATAGGGAGTCTGTTAGAAAATTTTAAAACAGATATTTTGAGCACCTTAGGAACACAAGTTGATTTGTTACAAGAAAATAAGAAACTACAACAAGAAGAAAAAACAATGTCAATCTTTTTTCCTAAGTGTAGGAAGAAGCATCCTTTATGAGAATGTCCTTTAGATAACATTCAAGTATGTTACATAAAATCATTCAACAAAAAATTTTCCAAAGCTTAAAGAATTGCAAATGAATCCAATAGAAGAATTAGATGTAATAAATTCTCTTTACTATATGGGACCAAGGAAACCTTGGAAACCAAGGATTTCTCAACAATTCTTTCAACAAACTCCCCAGAATTATTAGCATCCTCCTCAAAATTCAAGGAATGCTCGAATGCCATTGAAAGAATGGCCTCCACAACAATACCAAAACCAACTTGCACAAGTTTGGTGAGGATATAGTTATGGAACTCATCCATCTCAACAAACATATCGTTAAAAACCATTTCAATATCAACAATTCTAGCAAAATCCATAACTAATTCCATTTCCACAACAAAATCATGCACCATTATTAACTCAACCATAGCAGATTCAACTACCTTCTAACCAACCCTCACCTCGAACAACTCAATTACATGGTCAACCATTAACAAGTATGAGTAACAAAGTGGAAATACCAGCTTATAATGTGAAAGAAGTAACATATTTTCCTACATATTCTATCCTTCATATATAGGATGTCCACTTAAGGTTTGGTAAAGTATTACGCAAAGATTTTCCACCAATCATAGAATAAAAAACTAAACAAGGAGAACAATCTGAAAAATATCATCTACAAAATCAAATTCAGAAAGGAAAAGTAATTATAACTCAAACACCACCCTATCGAGAGAGGTTAGTAGAGAAAAAAATCAAAATTCCAATTTCTCTTCCTAAATTCGATATTTTAGATGAACTAAAGAATTTTTATGTGAAAATTCCTTTGCTGCAAGGTATAAAAGATATATGAATCTATGCAAAAAAAATTAAGGAATTATGCATTAAGAAAACTGGTAAAAAGAAAATAGATCCACCCATAATCCAAGTCATTGGCCAATTAGCCAGTCTCATGTTTGCAAACACCACAATTGAAAACTATATTAATCCTTGGATACCTATGGTTACTATTTCAATTAATGATTTTTCAGTTCCAAATATTCTAATAGATTTAGGAGCAGATATAAATGTCATGACAACAAAAACTATGAAATATTTGAAATTACCTTATATTCGACCTACTACAATTTTAGAGCTAGCAGACAGATCTAAAGTAGTACCAGAGGGAATATTAGAAGATATCATTATTTCTATGGATTCATGGGAATATCCTATAGAATTTTTAATCTTGCAACAAAGAACAAATCTGGGAGGCCATCCTTTAATTTTAGGCAGACCATGGTTAGCCACAACAGATGACTTTATTAGATGCAGATCAGGATGCACAATCATAGCACATGAAGATGAAAGGAAACATATTGCACTCTATCCTCTTGCTCAATCTACTTATTTATTTTCATGGCGAGATGATGAACAAGAAAACACTCAGCCTCTTTTAAGCATTAGTCAAGCCTTTAATTTTAGAGAAGAGGAAGAAGATGAGGGTTTAATAGATACTTTTATCTCAAAACTTGGTATTTCTAAACAGCTAAGAATAACAGAATATGAAGCTGCAAATTATCTTTTAAATCAATGCTTTCAGGAAAATTGTACTAGTCAACGATTGTAGAATTCATTTGAAAGCATTTTTCCTGTTAATTCAATTATCATTTCTCAAAGCAAAATTGTTGAAATTAATCCAGAAAATAATCTAAATATTGGAAATAATCTACAATCAACACAAGAACAATAGGTAATTGCAATATTACAAAAATATTCAAAGCTTTTGCCTGGGATTTTACATACATGCAAGGGATTCATCTAAAAACATGTATTCACCATATCTATATGGATGATCATATCAAACTAGTAAGACAATCACAAAGAAGAATGAATCCTATGATGAAAGAAATAGTGAAAGAGGAACTCCAAAAACTATTACAAGTAGGATTCATCTATCCTATTTTAGATAGTCAATGGGTTTCACCATTAGTTGTGGTACGAAAGGAAAACGGAAAATGGAGAATATGTGTAGACTATAGGGAACTAAATAAAGCCACATTGTAAGACCACTTCCCACTACCATTGATTGACCAGGTACTAGATTCATTAGCTCGAATGAAATACTTTTCTTTTCTTGATGCATTTAGTGGATACAATCAGATTAAGATAGCATTGGAGGACCAAGATAAAGCAACATTTACTTGCCCATGGGGAACATATGCATACGATGTTTTTCCCTTTGGGTTATGTAATGCACCTGCTACTTTTCAAAGAGCAGTCCTTGCAATATTTCTTGATCTAATTCATGAATGTGTAGAGGTCTATATGGATGATTTCACTGTATACAAAAATACATTTGATGATTGTTTGAAGAATCTTGAAAAAGTTTTAAAGAGATGCATAGAGACAAACCTATGCCTCAATAATGAGAAATGTTTTATGATGTGAACTGAATGGATATTGTTGGGACACCACATTTCTTATTTCGGAATCAAGGTAGACCCAACAAAAATAGAAGTCATTGTAAACTTAATGCCACCATCAAATTAGAAAGAAGTAAGGAGTTTCTTGGGATATGTAGGCTATTACAAAATGTTTATTGAAAGCTTTAGTAAAATAGATTTGCCTCTATTTAATTTACTTTCAAAAGACATTGAATTTCAATGGACTATTGATTGTCAAAATGAATTTGAAAAATTGAAAGAGAAATTGTCAAAGGCTCACATTCTTCATTGACTGAACTGGTCATTTCCATTCCATATATATACTGATGCATCTGATACAGCAATAGGAGCATCACATGGACAAACAAAAATCAATTTAATTATGCCATATACTTCATAAGTAAAAACCGAACATCAGTAGAATTAAATTACACAGTCACAGAAAAAGAAATGCTAGCTATAGTGCATGCAGTTAACAAATTTAGGCATTATATAACAGGCTATCAAGTATTTTTTCATACAAATCATTCAGCCATTAAATACTTAATGAACAAAGAAATTACCAATGGCAGAATTACTAGATGGCTGTTACTGATGCAAAAATTTAATATCATTGTTCTAGATCGACCAAGCAAAGAGAATCAAGTAGAAAATTTTCTTTCAAGACTTCTTTCATCTAGTGATCAAATCCCTATTTTATGCAATTTTCCAGATGAACATCTATTTTCTATTACAACTAAAACCCCATGATTTGCATTTATCATCTGGAAAATTACCATCCCATTTCACCAATAAACAGAAAAGAAAAATAATTAGAGAAAGTGCTAGATATAGTTGGGTCAATGGTGACCTCTTTTATACTAGTTCTAATCTACTGATAAGAAAATGTGTTAGAGAAGAGGGAATTTTTTATATTTTGGAAGCATGTCATGACGAACCATGTGGTGGCCATTTTATAGACAAGCAGACAACATATAAGGTACTCATATAAGGTACTCAAACATGGCTACTACTAGCCGACGATCTTCAAGGACTCAAAAGCCTATGTTAAAATATTTGACAACTGCCAAAGAACAGGAAAAGCTACATTTTCAGATGAAATGCCATTAAAACCACAAGTACTGATAGAGCCATTTGACAAATGGCCTCTTTACTTTGTGGGACCAATTAACCTGCCTTCAACTGGAAATTATTATATTCTAGTGTGTACATATTATGTTACAAAGTGGGTAGAAGAATAGGCAGTGGCTAGAGCAACAAAAGATGCAGTGGTTTCATTCATTTTTGATGAAATCTTTGCCAGATTTGGAGTTCCAAGACAAATTTTCAAAAATCAGGGAACACAGTTCACCTCCAAACTTGTCCAGGATCTTACGAAAAAATATGAAATTAAACACAAAAAGTCTACACCGTATCATCCTCAAGAAAATGGACAAGTAGAGTCCACTAACAAAATCGTAGAAAATATCATGACAAAAATAGTGTGGATGAATAGAAAAGATTGGTTAGAAAAGTTAAAGGATGCAATGTGGGCATTTAGAATTACATGGAGGAATACAACTGGATTATGTCCATATCAGTTAGTATATTGTAAGGAGGTTCTATTACCCATTGAATTTTAAATTCAAACATTTAAACTTGCAGTAAAATTGGGAATGGATTTGACATAGGCACAACAACAAAGAGTTACACAATTAAATGAATTAGATGAAATAAGATAGCAAACAGTAGGACACACACCACTAGTGCAACAACGAAGAATTAAATGGCATGACAGATTTATTAAGAGTAAAAAATTTCACAAGGGAGACTAGGCACTACTCTTTGACTCCAAGTTCAAGGATTTCAAAGCAAAGTTTACAACTCATTGGCTTGGGCGATATGAGATAGAATAAATTTTTGACAATGGAGTAGTTAAAATAAAAACAATTGATGAAGAAGAAACTTCATTTATAGTCAATGGACATAGGTTTAAGTTCTATAACAAGCCTATCAATAAAGAAGATTTTCTGAAAAGAGTCTCAATAGACATCAATATGGAAATAGTGGAACATCATAGTGATATGCCTCCCTTACTTCAAGAAAAATAAAAATTATAAAAAATAATAAAGGAGCTTGGTTGTGAAAATCTAGGAAACTGGCACAATACAAACTCAAATTCATGTTGGAAAACCAACTATTTTGGCCAATATGAATACCCCAATTTCTTTAACCTTTCTCATTAGTTTATTTTGCAGAAATCATACTCCATCATTCCAAGAGTTGAGAACAAGTCTTAAAATAAGCAAGGGGGGAGATTTGTAATAAAGCTATGAAAATAGTTTGGAGCAACTGTATTGCAGAAGGGGCCTCAAATATCAACATTACAGAAGGGACCTGAAATAACATTCAAAATAACATTGTAGAAGGTACCTGAACAATCAATAGTCAACAAAAGGGACTCGAGTCAATACCAGATGTGGAAACATAAAACAAATAAGCAAATACTAGTGTTTACATTCCACCATAAAATATTGTTGAAGAACCATCATTATGAGTCAAAGACGAATCAAAAAAGGACATCATCAACGAGTATTGACATCAAGCTATTATGGAACTAAAAGTACAGTAAGTGTAAAATAATTGCTCTTAGAACCTTTGATTTTTGAATTTTTTTCTAGAAATTGATAAAACTAGTTTAACTTGATATGCATTACATTACATCACCATTCTATATTTCACATTTATCCTACTCCATTAAATTCATCATCATAATCCTACCATAAAAAATCCTATCCTCATAATAATCATATCCATTATAAACTATCATGACATATCCATTACCTTACCATACAATAATCCTATGCATCCCTACATATTTTATAAGCATTTTTTATTGAGAAATAAGGACTCAATGTATTTCCACTTAAAAATAGTTTTTTTTTTTGTTGACCTATAAAAAATATACAAAGGTTAATGTCATAATAATAATAAGTTGATTTTTGAAAATGACCTATCCTATGGTCATTTTAGAAACAAATTAAAGAGATAAGTAATAAAGTGGCAAACCTAAAGTATGATATAAGGAACAATATTGTAAAATGTATGATTGAAAAAGCATAAGGTATGCCTAAGATATATGCAAAGGAATGAAATAAAAACGTGAAAATGGAAAGACATAAACAAAGGTGAGCATATGGAATAATGAAGGTAGCCATGAATGGAAATGATATAGTGTAGTAGTTATTAGACAGGCCCGTACACCGCGGAGCCACGAGAATGCAGCCAAGGGGAGGACACAATCATGGAAGGTACAATATGCAGTTCAGAAGTTAAGTTGGCATATTAATGTTGGCATTATGTTTCTGGTATGGTTATATGTTACAGATGTTGTACTTGATGGAAACACCCATGGCATGGCTCTCAATATGATGAGAATTAAGAAGTACACAGGAGAAAAGTTCACGGAATTTTATGTAGAGAAAAGTTTATTTCATGTGGGAAAACTTACCTTTGGTCCATGGTAGTTAGTCCTTGGAATTTGAACCTATGGTTTTTGGACCATGGCATCTCGACAGACGTGTTGATCCCTAGTATTGAGTTGATGGTATTGGTTTGTTATGGTTTTGGCCCGTGGTATTGGTCCATGATTTGAGGAAGAGCTTGCCTATATAAAGCAAAGGAGATCATTTGGCTTGTGTATGCTTTTGGGTTGAATATCTTAAGATCTGAAATATTGGGTTATTGTTTCAAAAGCTCGATCTATATGAAAGTGAAGTGGAAAGCGAATCTGTGAAGGGTGATCTCTCGAGCGCTGCAGCTGCGGAAGTGAGGAGGCGCCGTAGGAGGCGCCGCAGGAGGCGCCACAGGAGACGCCGCAGGAGGCGCCGCAGAAGGTGCCACAGGAGACGCCACAGGAGATGCCACAGAAGGCACCGCAGGAGACGCCACAGGAGGCGCCGCGGGAGACACCGCAGGAGACGCCGCAGGAGAGGCCGCAGGAGGCGCCGCAGGAGACGCCGCAGGAGGCGCCGCAGGAGACGCCACAGGAGGCGCCGCAGGAGACGCC
>APFE030026388.1:19984-43977 GCA_000404065.3 Pinus taeda
ATTTGACAGGTACCCGACCGGACATCATGCATGCAGTAGGAATAGTTGGTAGATTTTAGGCAAATCCAAAGGAGATCATCTTCAGGCAGTAAAGAGAATTTTCAAATATCTTCAAGGGACACAAAATTATGGCTTATGGTATCCTAGAGATACAGATCTCACACTTCATGCTTATACAGATGCAGATTGGGCCGGAAGCGTGGATGACAGGAAGAGCACAAATGGTGGTGCGTTCTTTATGGGTTCCAGATTAGTATCTTGGTTCAGCAAGAAACAGAGTTCAATTGCCTTGTCTACAGCGGAAGTGGAATATGTTGCTGCTGCATCTTGCTGCACTCAACTCCTTTGGATGATGCAGACCTTGCAGGATTTTCAAATCACTTGTACACCACCTATCTCTAGCTTATGCGATAACACAAGTGCAATCAGCATCTCAAAGAATCCCGTCATGCATTGAAAAACCAAGCACATACCAATCAAGTATCCTTTTCTCCGGGAACAAGTGCTTGAACAAAAGGTCAAGTTGGAGTATGTTCCTTCTAAGGAACAAGTTGCTGATATTCTCACCAAACCATTGCCCAGGGAGACTTTTGAATACCTCAGGCAAAAGCTGGGGGTTGTTGATGCATCATCTTATTGCTGAGACTCTTCTGATTGTTGGTTGTACGGATGATTCATCTGGGGTATATGCGTACATGTGCTGGGTTGCGGCACAGGTTCAGGGGGAGAATATAATGCATTGTTGGCATTATGGAGGATGTACAAAAGGAGATCATGGGAGCTGGTCTGAATATAGCTGCAATATGTCTCTATCTCTTTCTTGTTCATTCATGGTGTCTGGTGGATTATGGTTCTTCTTTGCAGATCTGTTTCATATTCAGGGGGAGCATGTTCTAAGGGGGAGCATAACCCTTTGCCCTTGATGTCAAAGGGGGAGAATGTCGCTGACGTTTTTGAGGTTGCCATCAAGTCCAAAGGGGGAGATTGTTGGCATTATGTTTCTGGTATGGTTATATGTTACAGATGTTGTACTTGATGGCAACACCCATGGCATGGCTCTCAATATGATGAGAATTAAAAAGTACGCAGGAGAAAAGTTCACGGAATTTTATGCAGAGAAAAGGTTATTTCATGTGGGAAAACTTACCTTTGGTCCATGGTAGTTAGTCCTTGGAATTTGAACCTATGGTTTTTGGACCATGGCATCTCGACACACGTGTTGATCCCTAGTATTGAGTTGATGGTATTGGTTTGTTATGGTTTTGGCCCGTGGTATTGGTCCATGATTTGAGGAAGAGCTTGCCTATATAAAGCAAGGAGATCATTTGGCTTGTGCATGCTTTTGGGTTGAATATCTTAAGATCTGAAATATTGGGTTATTGTTTCAAAAGCTCGATCTATATGAAAGTGAAGTGGAAAGCGAATCTGTGAAGGGTGATCTCTCGAGCACTACAGTTGCGGAAGTGTGGAGGCACCGCAAGAGACGCCACAGGAGGCGTCGCAGGAGACGCCACAGGAGGCGCCACAGGAGGTGCCACAGGAGACGCCACAGGAGGCGCCGCAGGAGACGCCGCAGGAGGCGCTGCAGGAGACGCCGCAGGAGGCGCCGTAGGAGACGCCGCAGGAGGCGCCGCAGGAGACGCCACAGAAGGTGTTCTGGGTTTAGTTTTCTGTTTTTGTGGATCTGGTTATCTGGGTGACTTACTGGTACTTGATGATCATTTGATATTTATGGATCCAGTTTGAAAATTTATGAAAAGTGGTCCTTGAAAGAAAAGAAGTAGGGGTTGTAGCTCCCTTCCAGGAGAGACTGGAAAACGAGAGAGAGTTGTAGCTCTCTGCAGGTTGCAGCCTGCGTACTGGTAAAGGACTGCACCAGTACAAGACCATTGTAAGAGGAGTTTCTAATTTGAAAGAAGATAGAGACATATTGCAGCAGGTGGTTTTCACCCACATTGGGTTTCCACCTTATATCTGGTGTTCTTTGATGTGACTGTCTGTTTTTCTTGTTCATGCTCATTGTTTTATGGTACTGATATGCAAAAATAATTCAAAGTATAAATAAGGAAGAATTGCTAAAAGGACTAGATAATACTGATTCACCCCCCCTCTCAATATTATTTTCAACAATTAAATGGTGAAATGAGTTCAAATACTGAGCAAAGCTATTTTCCAAAGCTCTGTATTATGTTTTTTTAACTTAGACCTGTATTACAAAGTTCTTCCACCATCATGGCCTGATTTAAGCTCAACGAAAGGATGATAATGTTGTGTAGACAAATGCATGCATTCAACACCTCGTGAAAGAAGTCGGAACTCAAAAAAATGTAGAGAATAGTATTAAAAGAGAGAAGCCAGAGCTAAGAAAGAGAAATGTAGAAATAAGCGAGGAAGTTGTGGAGAAATAAGGAGGTTAGGCATTTATTTAATGCCCACTTGAAGACCGAGTCCTCTTTTCGCCGAGTGGATTGAAACGCTCCAAAGAAAACCCCATGAATTGTGTAGGAGAATCAACTAAGGATCGATTCTAGATTTTTCTTATTCTTGAATGGACTTAGTGGTTAAGTAAACTCGGGATTGTTTTAAAGAATTGTCACATGGAATTCTAGTTACAAATTGGGTCTTTTTCACTATTTATAAATGTTGCCACCTTTAAGCCCAAACTGTACTGCCATTCAAAACGATTATGCCACCTATGAGAAGGGTGAATCCTTGACAAAGATTCAACAAGAGTCCTAATCCAATTTTCATCGTGTCAACACAGGAAAAGTTATTAACTTAGAGTCATCATAAGGCCACTCTGAGATTAGGTATCTTCATTAAATTTCAAAATCTCTCCATATAGATTCGATGTATGAAATAGTGAGCATATCTTTTATACACAACAAACATAATTTTCATACACCGTGAGCACATTTTTTTGAATCATACTATGCATGGTGAACACATGTGAAAGGATTTTCAAAGAAGAAAGGCAGAGCATGAATTCATGAGCACTGTAAAACGATTTTTCTCTCCATCTTTTACATAGTTATTCTTTTTAAAGGAAGAGAGAACTTGTTTTTCTTTCAAACCAGAGAAGGATATTTTGAGAATTTGACAAAACAGAGATCAAACACATGGATTGTAGAGAAATAAGAACATTTGTTAAAATGTTTTTATCATCTCTGCATGAAAAAAAAATGTTTGGACAAGTAGATCATTCATCTTTATAGCAGAACAGAGGAAGTTGAGAAAGATTTGAGCAAGGGAATAATTTTGTTTTTTTTTTCAAAAGATTAGTTAAGCCTTTTGACATAATCAATAAATCCCAAATTACTTAAATAAGAAGGCAGAAACATATATATGCATGTGATTTTGTTTATAATTAGGATGTTGACTATACAAGGATACATAAACTGGTATACAAAGAAAGTGTCCACTAGATTAGGGCCAAGTGAATTCAAGGTCGAAAATTAGGGAAAATATACCATAGAGGAGCTATATTAGGCAGGGTTGATATGATTCCTTTAGAAGTTTAAAGGGAATAATGACAGGATAACAAAATTGTTCATAGACAATTATAGTCAAGGTAAAATAACAATGAGTAGCCTATCTATTCCACTAATCCCAAAATTCATTTATGAAGCTCTAGATCTTCCATTAGAAGGTGAAGAATACCAAAAAGGCTTGCATTTTAAAGATAAAGGGTGGAATTTATTTTTGGAAAAACATAGAAAATGATCATTTGATAGGTCAAAAGGCATTCCAAGGGTTTGGTTGAATGAACCTTGGGTAGAGTTGGTGATAATCACTCAAAGGTACTTTACACGTGATAACAAGTTAAGTATAGTTTACCTCTACCATATTAGACTACTTCTGCATATCAAGGGAGAATAAAAAATCAATCTCCCCTACATCTTCTCTAAAAATTTGATCAAAATGATAGAGAGTGTGAAGAGTAAAAATGAAACTAAGGAGACACACATCTAGCATCAATGGCTTATTAGAATACTAGTAGAACATCAAATAAAAAGTAAAGGTTCGACATGGAAGGAATTTTTAGCCCAACATCAGATTGAAGAACAAAGAATAGAGGAAAAATTTGAACCAATACATAAGACAAGAAGCATAATGAATTATCCCTTGAACATGAGGACTACGTCCAAGAAACAACAAGACGATATCATGATTGAGAAGGAGAAATATTTTCTATATATTCCTAGGAGGCTTAGGAGGAAAAACCAATAATAAACAAGTAGTAACGAAAAGGATCCTGAAGTAAAAATTGTTGAACCTCCTCCCACTTCAAAGGAATTGATGAAATTTTTGAGAGAATGCAAAAGGAAATCTATGAGGAAATTTAACAGAGGGATTTATACTTTGAAAATGTTGAGGTAGGAGATACCCATTTTCCAAAGATACAAAAAGAAGAGGAAATAGATCTGCACCTCAAGAAAATCAAATTGTTAAAAGAGGAGTTGGAAGATAACAAAATTTTAAAAATATATTTGTAAAAGGAAAACATGATGTACAGGAAAAACAACGAAAAGATAATAAAAGAGAATAAAGAGTTGACCAAGAAGGTTAACAAAATTAAAACTAAAACCTCCCTCATAGCTAAATAGGCTTATAGATGGATGCAAGGGAAAAACACATGGCAATATAAGTATGAAAGGAAGAAAGTCAAGACCACCACCTACAAGGAAGGGAAGTAGGAAGGCATTGATTATCTTTTATAGGCTACATAGGAAGAGGCTGCAGGATCAAGGTCAGAAAATACATCAACACTCACAAGGTCAAAAAGTAGAAAGCAAGCATGAGGACATGCTTGCACATCAGTAAGGGGGAGATGTTGGCCGTCATTTTCCATCAAGTTTTGTTTATTAAAATAAACCTAATTTCTATCATTTTCGACCATATACCATCCATATACACCTTAGTCTAACCAATTTATGCATGTTCAGGAATCTAAATTATTTTTTTTCAATTTTTAGATATTTTTGCAAAAAATGGGGTTTTAGTGTATTTTTTGACAGACTTGAAAATTCCCGTAATGGCTCCATTGGATTCATACTTGCAGGACACCTGGGTATAAGCTCAGCATAGATATAGAAAGCGTGGAAACCAAGGATGGACATGTACCTATTGGATAGGTAGAACTGAGATAAAACAGGCCCGATCAACTCTGGTCAAACATGACCTCTTGTTTAGAAAATCCCTAAGAAATAGGCCAAATTTAATATTTTTTTGGATTTTCAAAATTTTGTTTAATTAAATGGATGGATTCGACCAAGATAGATGGGATTAGGACAGCTATGACTGTTAGAGACATTTTATTCAAGTTTTTTTATTATTTCTCTATTTAAGCCAAGACTATTGAAGGTTTGGGTATGTAGAATTTTATGTAATCTAATTTTTACACTCTTTGAAGATTGAAAATTAATTGAAGAACCTGTTTCATTTCATATTTTGTTCATTATTGAGTGAGTAACTTAGTTTTTTGTAGATGAGATCTCTTCAAGTGTGCAAAGCAAGGTGGAGGGCCCCCACACCAAGCTAAGTGCATTTCTTAGTTAATTTAGCAAAATTTTTATAAACTAGTTTTTTCTTTAGATTTCTTTAGATATATGAAGATTTATTATGATTATTAAATGAATATTGATTTAATTCTAATCTAAATATGAAGGTACAGACAATAATTCAAGTTAAATATCCTTCTATTTTATTATGAGCTATAATTGAAATTCATTCTCATTTCCTTGTTGAATTATTTATGAATTCTTCAATCCATCCCTGTCTTTATGTTTTATATTCTCCTAGCTTCTCAAATTGTCCTTCATTAGCTCAGATCCATTCATAGAGACTTCCTTTGGGGTAAGGGGGAGGAATGTAAGAAATGGACCTTGGTAGCTTGGGATAAGATCTCCAAACCTAAGAGCTTTGGGGGGCTAGGTTTGGATAACCCTGACATACTCAGCAAGGTTCTAGGAGCCAAATTATGGTGGCGATGCGTTAAAGAGCCAAAGGCACAGTGGGAAACTATTTGGAAAGAAAAATACGCCAGTACTTGGCATAACCAAGATCTAATAAGAATGTCAGGTCAAAAAAGGGCTCGCACATTTGGAACAAGGCATAGGATAACCAGAGTTTGGTCCAAGGAAACAGCTTCCAGGAAATTGGAGAAGGAGATATTAGCTTGTTCTGGGAGGATAGATGGTAGCAAGAGCCTATTCTATTAAACAAAGACCTAAGGGATCTCAAGGGAAACACAAATAGAAATAGATTGTCTAAGGTGAAAGACTTTTGGGAGGAAACCAATAACAATGAAAAATGGAGAATCTAGAGGAATTTTGATTTTGGGGACAATAACACCCTGGAGGTTAAAACAGAAACTCTTAAGGAAATATTAGATCAAAGGAAGATTATGAAATCTGAGGGCCACAATCAGCTGAGATGGGGCAGCAATAATGAAGGGGTTTTTAACCTCAAGGAAGAAAAGCTCATTCTCCTTGACCTTAACTCTCAATTTCTGGATAAAACTTGGCTTAACCTTTGGGGACACCAAGGCTAGATAAAAATTAAACTATTCATGTGGTTGGTTTAGCATAGGAAAATTTTGACCTGGGACAATATTAGGAAGAGGGGTATTTCAGGACCCTCCAGATTCCAGCTCTGTGAAGCTCAAGAGGAAACTATGGAGCACCTTCTCAACAGTTGTATGTTCTCCTCTAGTTTTTGGGATTATTTTGCCTTTATTTTCCATCAAACAGATAGAGACAAAAATAATATCTGCAACACCCTGACCAACTGGAGGAGAGAGTTTTTAGACAATGAAGTTCTCGCTACTTCTTGGACCCTCTTGCTGAGCTTCATTTTTTGGAATGTTTGGAAAGAGAGGAACAACCGAATCTTGAAAGATGAAAAGAAGACTTCCCATTGCATTCTTGAGCTGATCTTAAAAGAACTCAAGGAAACGGTTAGTACCGTAGTGCAAAATCTCCCTAAGAACCCTTCTTCGGCTACTAGCATGGGAATTCTCTGTGAACTAGGCCTGCAAGGCATATCTCCTCATGGTCTGGATAGAAATCTAATCTCCCTGAAGAATGCAAATGATTTCTAGAATCCTCCTCCAAAGGGTTATCTAAAATACAACATAGATGGAGCTTCAAAAGGCAACTCGGGTACTGCAAGTTATCGAGGGGTGTTAAGAGATAAAAATGGTAGTATCCTCTTCATCTTCCACTATCATCTGGGACAAGCTATTGATAACTTGGTAGAATTGATGGCTATGGAGCAATGTTTGGATTTCTTAAATCAGGAAAACAGGCAAAATGTGATAGTGGAGGCTAACTCTGAACTTATTATCAATTCAGTCAATAAAATCAACAAGGGAACTAAGCCAGAAAAAGTCTCAAAAAATTGGAGACTGATTCAGGGCTTTCGATGGATTCAACACCACCTACAGAGCCTTCATACTGTTGGAATTAGGCATGTTTGAAGGTCAATGAACAAACTGGCAGACTCGGCAGCCAACCAAGGTGTTATCAGCACAGAGAATAGAGTGGCATCAAAATGGCATGAGTTGCCTCAGAGCAGGTTAAAGGCGATTTTACATGAACATGTAGAAAAGGATAGGTCAGAGTTTTGTGGCAAAGCCTTGGACCAGGAATCAAGTTGACTTGACCTTCTCATTTCACTGCATATCGACTGGCCTTGCTTCCTTTCCGTCTAGCCTTTCGGTGGATTTCCTCCTTCATTAGGTTAGGATGGAATGGAGTCTCGACAGGCACTCTTGACAGTCGCTTTCCTAGGAGTTTTCCTAATACTATCAGCAAAACCGGCTCAGGAGAGGTTTCTTAGTGATCACATTCTTCGCAGGCGAAAAGTAGTTTTTACATTTTGGCAACGATCCCTTTCAAGAGGTGGCACATAGTGGTGGGGCCGGATTGAATACTTCCCCCATCACACTCTAATGTCCAGCTTTCTTGGTAGGTGTGAAAAGACCCATGACAATTATATCCATTAATATAAATCAACGACGGCAAAAGGTCGAGCAGGTTGGTGCAATTTCCAGTTAAGTGGTGTGCTTCTTTCTTCTGTGATTTAGTCTGGTGGTGTTGGATAAGGCCCGACGGATCATCTTTGTTGATTCAGGAGTGAGGTTTGTTTGTCGGCAAGTTTTGTCTGGGCCCTTCTTTGTAGGCTGGTTTCTTTGGGGCACGGTGCTCTCCATGGCTTGGAGGGCTCGTGGGGCCCTTTTGTCCTTTGCTTTGTTCTATCCACTACTTAAGTTCGATTTTGGCTCATTCCTATTTAGCTTTGATATGTTGAAAGGCTAGTTGTTTGGGGCCGAGACTTTTGCCTTGGCCATTTCTCGGTTCCTTTGAGGGGTCTCTCTCCTGTGCCACTTTTCTGTGTGTTTTTTTTGTAAATTTTGTACATTATTAATGTTAGAGAAGGTCCTACTCTTGCTTCAGCAAAAAAAGAATTATTTATGAATTCTAGTCAAATGCATTAGTAATAATGATGGAATAAGATTGTAAGGAAGGACAATCTAGACCTCCTTAGTTAGGAGCCACTTCTCTCTACATTTTATGCATCATAAACCATTTTTAATCAGTTAATTTTTGTTTCTCTTCATGAAAGCAATATTGTAGGAAAGGGCAACCTAGATCTCTTTAGTTAGGTGCCTCTTTCCTCATTTATTGTATATTGAATCAGAAACTATTAAGTTAGTTTTTAGATTTGTAATATGCATTTCCATTAGTCTTTATATTTCATCTTCTAAAATTGACTGCAACTAAAACCCTTATACTTTGGACATGCTTCCAAGCTTACAAGCCTGGATTGATAATTAAATAGTTGTGTTAATTTGAATAATAAATTGACCAAACATTTTGGCATCAATGAGGGGGAAGCATACTTAGCCAAAGTCAAATAGGAAGATTAAAAAAAAACAAAATATAACGAAAAAAACAAAAATTAAGTTTTTTTAGTTATTTTTATTTATGCCTAGATATAGAGATGAAAAGGGTAGATACATTAAGAAAAAAACCCCAACAACTAAACCATTGGTAGAAGCAGGACTACCTCCATTAGAATTTACCACACCAATTGCTGGAAGACCAACTCCAAAACAATTAGAGGAAAAACAATTTTTAGGACAGAGGTTAACTCTTGTAGAAAGACAAACTTTGTTAGCCTATGAAGTGAAAAAAAGACAAAAATAAATAGAAATACCTGACATAGAAAAACACAAAGAAGTAAGAAAACAAATTGATCAAACCATTCTTGAATAAATATATCATCCTATTTTTGAAAATAAACAACAAGTTCAATCTCAAATTTCTATTCAAACAGTTGAAACTACTGAAAACGATATGACAGAAGAAGTGAAAGGATATACCATCATCACTCCTAAATAAAGGTTTAAATATGAAAGAAAATAGAAAGAATGGAAAAGACAAAGAGAATAAGAAGGAAGGAGATAAGCATAAAGAAAAAGAGAAGAAGATGCTAGAAGAGAATATAATCATAAAAGAAGAGAAGATGAAGAGAATGATGAAGAGGCTACTTTTGGATTTCCAAATATAGAGACTCAAGAAATTCTAGGAGAAGAAGTAAAAATGAAGAATATTCCTCCTTCAATTTGATCAAATTTTGCATGCTAATTCCAAAAATACAAGAGTCCTAGACCTGAGGGTCTCCCCATTGAATTCCACCATACATGCTTTGAATTTATTGTGGGCAACTTAGTGGATATTATTACAAGCTCTAGGATCCATGGTTGTATTTTGGATCCCTTCAATTCTAATTTTGTAGCACTCATCCAAAAATTTGATAAGCTTGACTACTTTCAGCCGATCTCGTTATGCAATTCTATTTACAATATTATCTAAAAAATATTGCTCTAAGGCTAATGGAAATTCCCTCTAAATATATTCCCCATGAGAAATTTGGGTTTCTAAAAGGTCAGTAGATACATGAGATCATCGGTCTAGCATTAGAGGGACCCTACTCCCTCCACATTCACCATAAAAAATAATTCATCTACAAAGTGGATCTCTTAAAATCATTTTATTGAATGGACTAGCTATATATAAGGCCAATCTTGCTTCATTTTGGGTTTAGCCCTCTCTTCATGGATTTGGTATACAACTTTATCAGCACTTCGTTCATGACTATTTTAATAAGTGGTTTAAATCCTCCATTTTTAATCCTAAGTGATGTCTTAGATAGAGATTCCCTTTATTCCCCCTCCTTTCCCTTATGGTGGTTGAAGCTCTCAACAGAGCCGTCTTGGATGATAGACGAAGGCATCACATCAAGAGTGCTGAAATCACATGGACATGATCTCTCTCTCAATTTATTTATTTTTTGTGGATGAAATTATCATTTTCTTACCTATGGATGTCGAACACCTACACACTATATCCCAAATTTACTAGAGACTTTCTCCTTGACCATAGGTATGATGATCAATCATGATAAATTTACTCTCCTTGGGAATGTTCTAGATCAAAATGACTGTAATATTATAGAAAATATCCTCTGAAAATAACCATCCCCTTGGAAGGATCCTTGAAATATTTGATTTGTATGCTCAGTTCAAATAATTATAAAAATACAAATTGGACATGGCTAATTGAAAAAGTAGAACCCAAAATAAGGAATTGGGCAAATATATGGCTCTTTAGAGCAGGTAAAATAGTTTTAGGCAAGGTTTTACTTGATGTTTTCTTGATACATTATGAACTCGTAGCTTGGATTCCTATGGAAATCTTAGGAAAAATAAATAAAATTTCTCAAATATATCTTAGAGCATGGAAAAAATACCACATACCCTTTGCTCTCATGGCATGGTTTTCAATATCCCTCCCAAGGGGATTAGGAACTTAGTGATTAAAAAATTTAAATTGGTTCTCAAATGTCAGGAAACCATCTCACAAAAAGATAGAAAATATAGATCAACGCCTTAGAATTCAGCCTCTTCAAGAGGGAAAACTCCTTTACATTACACAAATGAGCAATTCTTGGATGGTACAAATGACTAAACCTCCCTTCTATATATAGGAGTCTAAGGGGTCACAATATAATGAAGCCAACATAATAGTAATAATAGAAGGGCACAAAAATAACAATAGTGGGTTTCTATGGGTCATACTAATAACAATATGGGAATAATAGCGGCATAATAATAATAATAAGGGATACAATGACAATAGTAATGGGGGAATCACTATTATTATAGGGGCCTAACATGCCCCTCTCCTTCCAAAAAGCATTTTCCTCAATGCTTGAGTAGTTTTGGATGCTTCTGTATAAAATTATCATCCTCTCGTGTGGAATCTTCAACAAATAAGTTCTTCCACTTGATGAGATACTCCGAAATTGATTGATTTCGTAGCTGTCGAGTTCTTGTTTCTATGACTGCTTCCAGTTCCAATATGATTTTTCCTTCCTCATCAAGTCCTAGAAATATTGTTTGAATTGGGAGCTTGTCACTTATAACCTTCTTTAAACATGAAACATGGAAAATTTGGCACACTCAGGAAACCGCAGGAAGCTCCAATTTGTATGCCATAGTACCAATTTTTTGCAACACCTTGTACGAACCATAATACTTTGGTGATAATTTATTATCCTTCTTAGCTTGCTTGAGGGACATTTGTTTATATGTTTGTAGCCGTAGGAATACCCAATCACCTACATCAAAACTTCTTTCACTGCGATGTTGATCTCCTATTATTTCATTCTATTTGTCAGTTTTTATCCTTTAAGGTTGGAGAACTTTGTTGATGCTCGTGTGATTTCGTAACTGACCTTATAATTTTCTTTAATATGATTGATTGATGTGGATGATATCCATAAATTGCCATAATGGGTCATTTGCTACAGTAGGAAGGAGTTTTATACCACCATTCAGCTAGAGCAACCATGACTCATTAGTCTTTGTTATAATAGCGAAAGAAGAATATCCTTCCAAACATTTGTTTACTATCTCAATTTTCCCATCAAATTGAGGATGATAAGATGAGCTATGAGCTAATTGAGTACCAAGAAAAGAAAATAATTCTGTCCAAAAATTTCCAGTGAAAATGGGATCTTTGTTGCTTACAATAATCTCTGGGTTTCCATATAGATTTTGAATTGTTTTGATAAATGAAGTAGAAGTTGTATTGGCTTTAAATGGATGTGATAATGCACAAAAGTGTGCATACTTGGGAAGCCTTTAAACTATGACCATGATGACACTCTTTCCTTTGGACTTGGGTAAACCTGTGATAAAATCCATTGAAACTTCCTCCCAACATTGGCTTAGAATGGATAAAGGTTGTAATAGACATGGGGCCTTAATTTTTTCAACTTTATTTTGGTTTCAAACCAAAACATTCCGCCACAAACTTTTGAAGATCCAATTTAAGGCCATCCCAAAAACAATTCCCTCTTAACCCTATGGTAATTTTTTAAAAATTCTGAGTCCCCTCCTAAGGGAGAAATGTGCAATTCCATAAGCATCCTTTGTTTGAGCTAGGAATTCTTACATAGGTATAAGCGATCTTTGTACCATAATGAATCATTTTTCTAGCTAAATGTATCAGATGTACTAGGATCTTGTTGTATCTTTTGAATGAGTGCCCACACTTCTTCGTTATTCTTCCATTCCTCCCTTGCTTTGTTTGTCCAATTTGGTTGGATAATAGAAATGACACACAAAAATGCTTCCACATCCTCATCCTTTCTTGAGAATGCATCTTCCACAACATTTTTCTTCCCTTTTTTGTAGATGATTTCAAAGTCATAACCTAGCATCTTTGTGACCTATTTTTGTTTCTCTTCAAAGGATAATCCTTTTTCTAAAAAGTATTTAAGACTATCATGATCCGTTTTTACCTAGAAGTGTCTTCCCATTAGGTAGGGTCACCATTTCTTAAGTTCATGTAGTATTGCCAACATTTCCTTCTCATAAATAGCTTTGTGTAAATACTTTCCCTTCAGTGGACGACTTTCAAAAGCAATGGGTCACTCATCTTGAATTAAAACAACACAATTCCACTTCCTGAAGTATCACATTCTGCAGTAAAGGTTTTTGTGAAGTCCTACGTACCTAAGACCGATGCTTGGCACATTACCTCTTTAAGATGTTTGAAGGCCTTTGTTGCTTCTAGAGTCCATGAAAATGCATCTTTCTTCAATAATGATGTAAGAGCTACTGCTATTCTCCCATAATTCTTAATAAACTTGTGATAATGCCCTGTCAACTCAAGAAATCCTTGTATATGCTTTATGGATGTGGGGATTTTCAATTCCTTAATGGCTTTAATTCTGCTAGGGTCTACCTTAACACCTTCACGAGATACAATATGATCCAAATATTCCACCTCTTGTACTCCAAAGAAACATTTGGAGCTTTTTGCATATAATTGTTTCTCCTCGAATAGTTTGGGCACCTTGTCAACATGTTCAACATGATCCTTCCAAGACTTGCTATAGATTTGTATATCATCAAAAAATACTAACACAAATTTTCTAAGGAGGGGTTTGAAAATGGAATTTATCAAACCTTGAAATTTAGAAGGTGCATTAGTAAGGCCAAAAGGCATGCCCAAAAATTCATAATGACCCTCATGAGTTCTAAATGTTGTTTTTAGAATGTCTTTAGTCTTCATTTTGATTTGATGACATCCTAAACGAAGGTCCAACTTGGTGAGGTAAATTGATCCATGTAATTCATCCAATAATTCATCAATAATATGAATAGGAAATTTATCTTTAATGTTGAGCTTGTTGAGCTCCCTATAATCCAGACACACACGGCATTTTCCATCCTTCTTGTGCAGCAATACTACTAGAGAAGAGAAAGAACTCTGACTAGGTTGAATTATACCAACCTCTAGAATTTCTGCAACCATACATTCAATTTCACTCTTTTGGGCATACGGATATCTGCACGGCCTGATTTTTAGAGGAACACTTCCTGGAATCAAATGAATAGCATGATCATGACCAGGAAAAGGTGGGAGACCCTTGGGAGTCTCAAATACCTTGGAATGATTGTCCAAGACTTTTTGGAGATCTGGAGAAATAGATGATTTCGATGTGGGAGCCTCTAGCTAACATAATTGTGAAATTACACCTAGTTGTTCCTTTTTTAGAAGCTTTTTCATATCATTAGAGCTAATTATCTTTCCAAGTTTCCCTACAGTACCCATTAATTCAACTTCCTTTCCTTCTGAAAAAATTTCATGAAAAGTTCTTGAAAATTAAAAGCTATTATACCCAAGGATTGTAGCCATTAGATTCCTGTACAACATCAGCATCGCCCATTGGAATCGAAAGAATTGGGCTATTCAATATATATTCTCCCATGGATAGCTTGATATTATGCCACTTTCCATAGCAATTTCTGGTTCCTCCACTTGCAACCATCACTTGACACTCTGGTGCTAGATAAGGAAGCAATTCAATTCCTTTTCTATCTTATAATGAATAAAATTATGGGTACTTCCCGAATCAATCAACACTATTACCTTTTTCTTCTTTATATCTCCTTCTATCTTTATAGTTTGAGGAGTGGTAATTCCATCCAATGCATTACAATATATGGTCAGATTCATTTCTTCTCTATCTAGGGTTTGTTCCTGGAGTATATCCTCTTCTTTTGACATTTCTTGTTCCTTCTCTTCCTCCTCTTCATAATATATGTAGAATAATTTCTTCTCAACACACTTATGACCTTTAGTGTATTTGTTGTCACAACTAAAACAAATCCCTTTTGCTCTTTTTTCTTCCAATTGTTTTGGTGACAACCTTGTAGGTGGTGGAAGGCTAGGGGAAACAACACTTCCATCTTTATAGTTGTGAGTGGTAGGCTTCCTGGTTGCCATAATTTTTCTTTCCATTTTTCTTGCTAACCTAAATGCCTTCTGCAATGAATCAGGTTCCCAAAGGTGAACCTCATGTTGGATGTTATCCTTTTAAGTCCCTATGAACACATCAATCCTATGCTCATTTGGAATATGTTTTACCCTTATGTTCAATTTTTTTGAAGTCCTCAATGTGCTCCATCATTGAACCCTTTTGTTTGAGATTTATCAATTGGCTAAAAAGGTTGTTCCCTTTTGTATCCTCATAATGTCCTATCATTTCTTTCGTAAAAATTGCCCAAGTGACAATTTGTTTATGAGAGAAAAGCCATCAATACCATACAGACTAATTTGGTTTCAAATACAAAGTTGCAATATGTACGTTCTGTGTGTTTTGCACATTATGGAGATAGAAGAATTGCTCCATCTATAGTATCCATGTTTCGGGATCCTTGCCATCAAACTTCCTCATATCGATTTTTGGAACATGGTGGGTCTTCAATCCAACATTAGAGTATATGAAATCATGATTAACATTTCTTTTTTTCTCATCATGAGTTTCATTTACTACCCTTTCACCATTAGTAACCATTTCTTGTAGCAACTTATTCAAATTTATCTTCAATTCTTCCATCTTATACCTAAAATTTTATACCTAAAATGCGACGATGACCTGTTTGGAACAATGAAACCCTAGAATCCAAAGCTCTGATACCAAATGTTAGGAAACTAGCTCACAAAATTATAGAAAATATATATCAACACCTTAGAATTCAGCCTCTTCATGGGGGAAACCTCCTTTATATTACAAAAATGAACAATTCTTGGATGATACAAATGGCTAAACCTCCCTTCTATATATAAGAGTCTAAGGGGTCACAATATAATCAAGGTGACATAACTATAATAACAAAAGGGCACAAACATAACAATAGTAGGTTTCTACGGGGCATACTAATAACAATATGGGGACAATAACTGTACAATAATAACAATAAGGGATACAATGAAAATAGTAATGGGGGAATCACTAGTATTATAGGGGCCTAAGACCAAAGGTAGTGGTAGCGAAAGTATCTTGGGAAATCATAAATTGGGAGGGACTATGGTCTTAGATAATAGAAAAAAAGTGCATTCATCCCTCATCGATTATGTACTGGCTCATATCTCCCTACAAGATAACTTCAAATGGGTCAGTAGTATGGAGGGATATCAGAAATTCAATTGAACTCATTATAAATGGCATTCAATGGTGAATATGAGACAAAACCAAAGTTATTATTGTGAGAGATCCTTGGATTGGGAGCAAGGACTCCAATACCCTCTCAGTCCCCCTCATAAATTGTTTAAACAAACAAGGTTTTTTATACTTAAGTAAATTTTTGAGCAATCCAAATCATATTGGCTAAAAAAATTGGGAAGGGGTTTATACCCTTCATATGGATGGAGATTCAAGTGAGGAATCTGTTGAAATATGTAACGAGGTTTAGTCTTCATAATGGAATATGTAATCGTGATTTTATGAATTTAATGAAAAGAGAAAAATAAATTTATCATATTTGTTCTGAAGGCATGGAATTCATGATTAAGGGAAATTTATTTTTAGGTCAAAAATGTATTGAATGCTTCTATGCTTCTCATAAAGTCAATTGAGTCATTTTCATCTATAGAAGACCCATTTGGGCATGTTAAATACTGTAAAGAAAATTGTATTCAGTAAAAATTGGTCAAAATAGAGTCAAAAGATCCTCCAAGACCTCATCATGGAAAAAATATCAAGTCAACCTACATGAAGGGACAAGTTAGCCTCAAGATATCAATTCATACCACTCACAAGCCTATAAATAAGAAGGATTTCGACCTCATTTTCACACTCAATCAAGCAAGTTTAATCTCCTCAAGGTAGAAGCTAGAAAAGGGTGAAGAAGAAGAAGAAGAATGTCAAGATCAATGTTTTTGGGCTCTCTCTCTCTCTCATTATGGTTTCTATAGTTTCTAGTCTAGACAAAATTTTGAAGTTGCATCAAAGTTGTGAAGCTACAAGGTCAAATCTGTGAAGTTGCAATGTCAAATTTGTGAAGCTACAAGGTCGAATTTGTGAAGTTTCTTCTAAATCAAAGCTATGAAGATGTTAGGTTGAACCAACTCAAGATGCATCAAGGTCAAAGTTGTTGAAGCTGCTAGGTCAAATTTGTAAAAATCATTGTTGGGGTTGAAGTTGTTGGAGAAGTTGTGAGAAGGTCGAAGTTTGTTACTGGAAGCTATGTAAGTAAATATCATCAAGGAGGAAGGATGATTTGCTCTTGGAGGGTCTTGGTCAAGGGTCATAGGTCTTCCAATTTTTCAAACGGAGTTCTATAAGACGACAAGGATTATGGTGGGCTTTCCTCTCAGATGAAGAGGCCTTGGCCCTGGTGGATTGCCTATATATTGTGTCCTATTATCTAATTGTTCTAATTATTATTTGGTAGTTGTTTGATGATAGAGAACACTAATAATAATAATAAAATAATAAGTTAACTAGGTTAAGTAAAACTATGTCACGAGAAGTTATCAAAGTAAAGAGAAATCACATACACTTTTTGCCCCATAGATTTCTCAACATAGTATCAGAGCTAAGGTGATTACATCAAGGAAGAGAAACCCAAAGAATGATACTCCAGGGCTGAAGTATAAAGATATCATCTTGAAAAAATCGAGAACATCAATCATCAAGAAGTACTAACCCTCTCATAATATTGAAACTTAATAATTAAGAGCATCAAAGGAGACCTCAAAACATCATCTCATCCAAAGAAGGGTTCCACACTTGAAGTGTTCATGGGAAACTCAAAGATTCTACAATCATTATCATGAGGAAGGAAGAGAAAAGAATTTTCGGGTCTATTTTTCTAGGCTATATTCTCCATGCGTGTGGAGTTTTAAGACATCCTTCTACAGTAGTAAGTATCGAATTACAACCACCATCAAGGATGAAGTTTTGTACCAGGAAAGGTCTCCTTTGCAAGCTGAAATAAAAAGAAAAAGAAATCATGTAAAGAGAGGTAGAAAGGAGGAAATTTTTTCTATCCTCTAGCTACATGTGTGAGCTAGTGTTATTGTAGAAAAGGTATAAATCACATAACTACTACATCAAGATGAAATTTTGAAGAAGGGCTGACAAGTCTAGCTAGCGTTGCCTTGAAGAAAGACATATTCTCTAAGAACACATCTTATATTATCAACATCACCCTCAAAATAAGGAAGGCATCAAGTTGAAGATTTCATCATCTAGGAGTATCTTCACTTAGCAAGTAAGTATTTTAATATATTTATTTGAATTTTTCTAAATGACTTCATATTGAAAGGAGAGAAAAAAGTTGGTTGGGTTGTCAAACTTTCTTGAATGGAATAAGGGGATAGGTTTGATCCTCAAAGAAAATGAATCCGTTGGTCATGTTAAGCTTTCAATTGTTGAATTGTTGAAAGAGTAATCTCAATCTCTACAAGATGAAGATATCAAAAGAACAACGAATAACCTCGTACTTTATTAGGGTGTTAGAAATAAGAGACAAACTCCAAAAGTTGGGACAAATAATGTCTGACAAGAAAATTACTACCATAGTGCTCAATGCACTACTAAAGGAAGGGGGTAACTTCAAATCAAGCATATATGAAAAAAATGGGAGCTACTCCATTCAATGAACTATAGTCATTGTGAAAAACTGAACAAACTAGGATGAAGGAAAAAATTGATGTAGGATAATGCAAGTAATCTCAAGAATTTTCTACCATGGCTATAAGAAAAGGGAAGTTTAGGAAGCCTGGACCTCATAAAAATAAGAAGAACATGTTGAAAGTTCAATGTTATCGTTGTAATTAATATGGACACTGGAAGAGAGATTGTACAAATCTCAATAAGGGCAAGAACAAAAGAGTAAGGGAAGAAGCCCATTTCACTAAAGAAACGGAAGAAGTTGAAAAGAAGAAATCCAAGGATGAAGTAAAAGGTCTCTACAATGATTGAGATAGTCTTCCTCATGTATTCCTTTTCAATTTTTTGTTTCTAGTTTTTTGTTGTAAAGTATAACTATCATGGTAGTAACCATTAGAAGTACGATAGGATGCATCATGTTAGGAGATGGCATCATAGAAGCATACGATTGAGATAAAGAGATCATGAAATCATCATAAAGAAGCATGAAAGATAGCTGAAATAGAACTCTACGGTCATTACCTATAGAAGGAAGTATATATTGGTAACCTCATTAGAAGCATCAATAGTACTTATGCAAATTCATCTAGTATAGAACTCATTATATATCATTCAAAAGGTAGCACTTGTAGGATGAGGATGATCAAGATACTTTCTTGGAATATTCACTAGAAGGTTTGCCTTCTAGAAGAAGAAAGTGTCTCACTGGGAATTCCAACTTGTATGGGATTAATGAGATGATGGTATAATGTCAAAAAAAGTGAAGCAGGTTTAAAGGGATTGAATTTATTTCAATCAAGGAAGTTTTTGAAGTAAGTCTAGATTACCAAATGAAAGTGATGAGGTATTTATGCTTTTACTTGATAAAATAGAGTCATGTGATATGGTTGCAAATAACATGAATAAGTTCTCTACCTCAAGACGATGATCAAACTGAGGTATCTCCTCCTTTGAAATGATGCATGAAGGCATGGTTCACACCTTGACTAGATGAAATCAACATAAAATGTCCTCATATGAAATATGAGGTAGTTGACAAAGTTGAAGGAGCTATTATTGGAAGTACCTAGGAGGAAATGTGTGGATAAAGAAAGGAACAAATCATGAAGAATGAAACTATGGAGAAGTAAATCAACATCCAAGGACTATAATATTTCACTATGATATCTTCATGGGAAAGATATGAAAATCTCGATAAAGTTTGAAAAATAAAGAGACCACTAAAATTGTATATATTTTTGGAGATGTGTCAATATATATGCAAGATCATGATGCAAACAATGACATGTCATAATGAAATACCATCACAAAGTTATTTTTGATTTAATGTTCGTTTTCTATTTTTGAATAATATCTAGATAGCCTAATGTAGGGCTGCCAAAGGAAGAGTTGTAGATGTCATCTACAACTGGCACTCATGTGGTATGATGAAAGATCCTAAAGGAAACATGATGTGAAGAAGGTATAAATGCATGAAGGCAAGGCCATATATGGACTAATGGATCACTTTCCAATGAAAGAAAGGATGACATGACTAACATGATTCATGAATGAAAGTGATGGATCATCGATGCCCTATGAAGAAGTCTGAAAAATATGAAGACTCCTAAATAAAGAGAATGAAGTTCATGACATTGAAAGGAGAAGCTCTTTAAGGAGCTGGTTTTCCCTTGATCTCCAACTAAACGCTGCTAGAAGCAATCTCCTAATCAAGAGGGAGCCTGGTCAAGTTCTTGATTAAGAGGGAAATTTTGTACATTCCTTTTATAGGAATGGGTATATTCCTTCACTGGAATGGGAATAGCCTCCCTAATTGAGAGGGAGAGATAGAAACATCATTCTTGTCTTCACCTGGGAATATAGAATGGAGGATTGGGTAAGAATCTGGCATACGACACTCTTTGAGGATGTGGTAGTGCATCCAATATAAGAGTGGTCATAGAGCACTTATAATATTTGAGGACTGGAAATCCAATATAAGAATAGTCCTGGTAGAACATACTTTGAGAGAACCCGGGTGGGGTATGTTCTAAGAGAGATAATGATGAGGGTCTCTATAAATCATTGGTCTCACCATCATTATTCTATGACCTTGTGAGAGATAGAGTTGTTATTCAAGGCCTTTTTATGTGACTATGTTGGATGATATGATGCTATACGAATGGGTTACCAATCTGACTCTTCTTATGAGAATTATTCAAATTGAAAATTTTTAGGTACATTGTATGGATTATGAATACCTCCATAGTTAAGAGGGAGTGTTGAAAGATGTAGTTAGGTTCAATCTTCATAATGGCATATGTAACTATGATTTTATGTATTTAATGAAAAGATAAAAATAAATTTATTATTTGTGTTCTTAAGGCATGGGTTTCATGCTCAAGGGAAAGTTATTCTTAGGTCAAGCACCCACTGAGTGCTTCTAGGTTTTTCAAAAAGCCAATTGAGTCATTTTCATGTATTGAAGACACATTTGAGCATCTCACATATTGTAAAGAAAACTTATTAAGTCGTAATAGAGTGAAAGACCCTTCAAGACCTCATCATGGAACAAATATTAGATGACCTACATGAATGGGAAATTCAACCTGAACATAGCAAGTTTTACCCCTCACAAGCCTATAAATAAGAAGGAATTAGACCTCATTTGCACACTCACTCAAGAAAGTTCACTCTCCTCAAGATAGAAATTGGAAAAGGACAAAGAAGAAGAAGAAGAAGAAGAAGATTAATATTGAAGTTTTCGCGCCCCTCTGTCTCTCTCTCTCACTCTCTTGTGTTAGGGTTTCTACAGTTTTTAGGCTAGACAAAATTCTAAAGCTGCGTCAAAGTTGTGAAGCTGCAAGGTCGAGTTTGTGAAGCTGTAAGGTAAAAGTTGTGAAGTTGCAAGGTCGAAGATGTGAAGCTGCGATGTCAAAGTTGTGGAGCTACCTATAGATTGAAGCTCTGAAGATATTGGGTTGAAGCTACTAAAGATGCACCAAGGCCGAAGTTACTAAATCTACTAGCTCTAAGTTGCATAATTTCTTGTTGGCGTCATAGTTTTTAGAGAAGTGCTAAACCCCAGAATTTCTTCTTCCTTACACTCCCTTTTCCATGTTAATCCTTCCTTTTTGACCTTCATAAGTTACAATCTGGGTATCAACTTACAAGGTTGAATTACAATGATTTTGTAGTTGATAAAAGTTTCTGCAACGAGATACAAGGTTCGATAGGTTGTTGAACTCCATTAAAGAAATAGGGCACATGGGTAGTTGGAAAACAATGAGCACAACAATTCATTCCTATTTTCAAAAGCTAGGTCAATGAAAAAGGAAGCTTATCAGTATGGTCAAAGGATAAGTCAAACGACATGGAAGGTGTAGATCAAGCAAATGAGATGCAAATTTTTCATTTCATGATTTGCTACGTTTTTACAAAATCATAAATAAGACTACAATATCTTATCTCTTAGGGTAATTATAGATGATGTTGATTAACATAGGTGTAAATATGTGAAAAATTTTATTGCATAAGAGCTTTATAATTATGCCTCTTAGCATAGCTAAACACAACGCGAATTGTGTTTGTGAGGTACTATGTTTTGATATTGTGAAGTATTATGTTTTGATATAGAAACTCTTTTTTCAACTCCATTACTTGTTGTGCATTCAAATGCATGAATAATCATTTCGTGAAATATTTTTAACATTGTTTGCTTCTCGTGGGAGGTCCCCCTCAAGACAGTAAGGATTTTGTTTATTTACAATTAGTATTTCCACATAGATTTTGTCAATTCATTCAAGTGTTCAAGTTTTGATTTTAGATATAGATTTGAGATTGTTTTATTAACCATTTTATTGATTAGGAAAGGAGAGACTTCAAATGCATATGGATGGAGATTATTTTAAAATAATAGTAGGAATTTAAGCTTTATATGGCAGTAGTTTTTAATCAAAGTTTTCATATAGATAGATTTATTTATGAGTATGATTTGAAGAGTGATTTTGTTTAAGTACATGTGTGATTCTAGTTCAAACAAGTCTGGGTTATGATTATTATTCACTAGAGTATGATTTCCATTTGAATGAATGTAAATTTCAAGAATGATTTTCATTTAAGAAAGTGTGCTTGATTTTCATTACAATAGTTGTGATTTTACTTTAAGAAAGTGTGCGAGTGATTTTATTTCAAATGAGTGTGAGTGTGATCTTATGAACCAAGTTTGAAGTTTATTTTAAGTAGGATGAAATTCTTATTTAAGAAAGGATAGAATAATTGATTTCATTTTATATAAGCAATTTGTTTACTTATATAGCCATACAGAAACATGTGAATCTTGAGAACTCAACTAATTTATCCATTTAATAAGTGACAAAGACTTCTAGCACATAAAATGCACCTACACTTCATCAATTTAGTAGCCTGGTTGATAATTTTGTGCAAGTAATTTAACATCAATTAAATTACCAAACATTTTGGCATCGTTTCTGGGGAAGTATATATATGAGTCTTTTTATTTTCATTTTTAAAATAAAAAACAAAAATGATATGCATAGAGAAAGAGATTCTAGAGGTAGACTTGTAGGTAGAGGTAGAATTTTGATTAAAACAGCATAACTCACCCCACCATGACCTCGTAGTGCGACACCATCCACCCAAACTCATATTCCATATATTGTAGGCAAACACAAAATGCCTGAGGTTCTTAGATCTGAAATCCAACCTAGAGATTCGCCAACTTCATCAACATAATTTATAATAGAATAAGAGGATCTTACATCCCCAACAAAAGGAGTAATTTTTCTATCTTCAACTAGAGAGAAACTTCTACAACAAGAAATAGAAATCCCTAGTGAAGAAGAAGAGGAATAAACTTATTTTAACCTTCCATTGATAGAAGAACCAGAAGAACTAGAAGAACTAGGAAAGGCCCTAGAAAATCCAATTTTAGAAGCTTACGTTAGTTTTGAAGAATGTACAATGGCTTGAGAAGGGGAAGGATAAGTACATAATGTGAATGGTTTACAACCTAGGTCTGGAGGAGGAAGAGGGGCAAATAGGGGAGGTGGAAGAGGTGGAGGAAGAGTAAGAGGAGGTGGTAGAGAAGATCCATAACCTTTTGGATTTCCCATCCTCAATGAAGGTACCACAGCCACAATGAAAAATATCTCACCCTCCATGCATCAGAATTTTCGTGGATTAAGGAGTGAAGACCTTGAAAGATTTCTCTTTGAATTTGAACTCTTGTGCAGATCTTATGACTACCTTCCTGACACCCAAAAGTTGAAATATTTTCCAGCAACTCTTAAGGATGTATCATTAAAATGGTTCATGGGCTCAGAAGCACATTGTTGCGGGATTTTATCCCCTAAGGCTCTTGGGTGGAACCCTAGCAGACTGAAAGTTGTCTAAATCAAGAAACATGCACACACACAGCCATTATGCTAGAAAAAGCTATTTCTAAGGTG
>APFE030026391.1:0-20563 GCA_000404065.3 Pinus taeda
CTTGATCTCATGAGTAGAGGTGATCTATACCAATTATGAGTTGAATAAATTTGTGAAACATGGAAATAAATATCAGGACGAAAGGAAAGAGTAGGTAAATCAAAATCAAGGTCGATAAGTCAACCTAAGCTTGGAAATTTGTTTGATTATTTTAAAACAGAAATTCTTAGCAATTTAACAAAACAAGTAGAAATGTTAAGAATGCAAGATGAAGGAAAAGAAAATGTTGATATTTGTGTTGCAGAATCACATGATGTTAAACATTGTCGATCATTATGAAGGTTGAAGGAAGTTTACCAAGAGGAAAATGGAGAATGTCAATCATGAATGCATCTATGTTATGTAGCTCCAATGGGACAATGGATAAAGTCAATCACGAATGCATCTATGTTATGTAGCTCCAAGAGGACTATGGTAGCCTATACAACATGACATGATGCAAGAGCCTAATTCACAATTTCAAGGTTATGCATATCAACCTCAAAGTAATTGGAACACACCCTTTCATTGGAAACATTCGCCATCTCAACCCCAAAACCAATATTGGTAACAAGTTTGGCGAGGAACTTATGGGATACATCCACAATAACCTCAGTATTTTCCTCAATATCCTCCATACCCAACTCCATGTTATCCCAACCATTCATCTCGACCACAACCACAACCCCATCCACATCCATCTCAAATATACACACCCACTCAACTACATGTACCACCATTTCTAAACCTACAAATTGAAGTAACTTGGCCCACTTAAAATCCTAAGGTACAACACTTCCAAACATCTCCTCTTGAGATCAATGGTATTCACCATAACTTAGCAAGAGTATTGCAAAAAAGAGATTCTCTTGATATCATTCAAGGGCTAGATGAAAAAGAAGAAGATTCGAAAGAGAAGATCAAAGAATCATGGGTTGCACTTGATTAAGAGCAGACATCAAAATCAGAGATTGAGAAAGCTCCCTCATGGTTACCATAAATCCGTCGATGTATTCAAGATATCAAACATCAAGAAGAGGAAGACTTGAAGGTCATGGTAGAAGACGACATGAAGAATGATACAAATTAGAAAATGGATGAGAGGCATCACAACTATATTGAAATATGGTTTGATATAGTCACTAAGATGCAGCAATACTCTCTTCTTCAATTGTGCTTGATAACACCAAAGTCAAAGCATTTGATCATTCAAATTTAGCTACATGTCAAAGCATACATTTCAAGCCTACACATTAGTTTTTTATTCATCTTGATGTGCACATGTCTCCATTGGAAGTATTATTATACTTGAAAGTGATTTTGTTTTTAAAGTAGGGTAGGGTAGAAAAAAAACGAGAGGAAAAAAATGAAAAAAAGAGAGAAGAAAATAAAGATCTAACGTGAAAACCTCCTTCGAGGCACCTCAGACTGGCTCATTGATTGAAAACCTCCATGAGGTGGTTATGGGTTGGGAAAAATTCTCAAATTCTCAAACAAGGACAAGGCCATGCGAATCGATCACCCTCATATATTTCCATCATCCACCCATAGTTATCAAGCTTATATCATTCAGTTTGCTTACTGTCCGAAAAACTAAAGGATGGTCTGTTTTACTACACGATACAAAAATACACAGAGCAGAAATTTGTTTTTGCCATAACTTGAAAACCATTCATCCATTTTCCAATCTATTTCAGAGGGAGATGCATAAGGATGATGGTAACATGCTCAAGCAATTTCAACGAATTCGAGTGTGCATTTTTTGAGAAATCACCCACAACCATTTTTACATTTTCGCATTATCCATGCATCTATTTAAAAAGTTGTTCCATGGGGAGATGCATATCGATGATGGTAACATGCCCAATAAATCATCCTCCATCACCTTTAGTCATTTGTAGCTTTTATCGAGATCCGTCCATACATTGACCAAATGTTTTTTTATGGGGAGGTGCATAATGATGATGGAAACATGCTCATAATGTTTCAAGTCAGTCCATTCTACCATTTGGGTGATATGGACAAAAGATGTAGGCTACAAAAAGTTGCCTTATAAAACTACAGGATTCTGTGTAAGCCTAAGGATTCCCTGAAAACCTACAAGATCCTAGAGGATACAAAACAACACCTATAGCATTGGCAATGAGAAAATTTAAAAGGGAAAAATAGAGGTTGGCTTCATTAGAGAGTGATAAGGAGGTAGGAGCTGAACTTTCCCACATCTTTCCGAGTGAAAAGAATATAGAAAAGCCTTCTATTACATGGAAAAATATTGCAGTCTATGGGAATCATATACAGATAACTTTAATATAAAATTCCTCATTCATTAAGTTTGATCAGGAGACATATAGAACCCTCCAAATCGATCAAAGAAAAATGACAGGGGATTTAACAAGAGGGAACCCATGAGTAGAGTGAGGATTCATTAGCATCACCATCGAGTACCTACACATCAAGGAAAAACATCAAAGAAAAAAAGAGAAAAACACATGCAACAAATATAGCAAGGATTTCACTCTCCAACAAACAACATCTACACGAAGGCCATCAGTTAGGTACATGTATGCAATATTGTTGACCTCTTCTCTTGAGCATAATATAGTTAGAAATTTTATAAGCTAAGGATGGGTTAGTAGTCTCAGTCACATTCAACTAGTTAATTACAGGTCACTCCTTCACTCATGCAACATTGAAAAGTAAAATTATGAAGGGTGATGATTTCAAGGAATGAGGATAGTTGTTAAAATATTTTTTTTTCAAAGGCAAAGTCACCACAACACTCTAAGCCCTTGATCCACTTCATATTCACTATCTATTGATCATTCAACAAAGCATGTGCTCCATTTTCACAAACCTACATTACTCCGTTTGAGACCTAGAATCATCATCCAATTCCTCTTCATCATTTCTCATCACTCCCATAAAGTTAAAAGTCCCTGAACGAGGAGGAATCACTACAACGGGAAGGCAATATGTTGCTACAAGAAGGAAGAAATGAAAAAACTATATTAAACCCCAAGATGGCAGAGCTTAAGAGAGACCTAATCAATACAGCGAACTACAAGGCCATTAGGCAGTCATTTAGGCCACAAGGGAGAAGAAGAAGACAACAAAATGAAAGGAGACATTCACCATCAAAACAAAACTCAAACTGCAGTGATTAAAAAATGTTTTCAAATAGGTCTCCAATCTCGTGCAAGCTTTTTTCCAAGGCCTAAAAATGGGAAAAAGGCATGGGAGTCAAGTTTAGGGTCTGTCCTAGGCTCAAAATATCATTTATGATCAAAAAGGGTTTCCCGTAGTGTGAAGAGGGTTTCCTATAAGTTTTCTATATAGTTTTGACACAAATTACTATACGATGTCCTAGTTCTCATCTAAATGTATTTTGAAGGTTTTAGAGGTATCCAAATGGAGGAACAATGTAGAAGAATGTTGATAAGGGTGTGGAAGACCTTTCCAAACTAGAAAATATTCAAGAACCCATCTTCAATAAGGGGAATAAGGAAACCTAATGGTCTCAAGAAATAGTGATTTTTCTTCGCACAAATATGTTTTCGGGCTTGTACTTGAAGAACTTACATCCAAGATTCTTAATGCAAAAGAGAGATGCCACCAGGGCCATGAATGAGGTACAATGAGGTCAATGAGTTGTTCAGAGGATGAGTAACACTTTCAACACTTGTGGGGGGGGCGGGAGGGAGTGGGGGGTATGATGGGACTCTATGTTAGACATAAATTAATTCCCATACCTCTAAATTAAACCTTAATTTAAGGACTATGACTGCCCTTCACCACATTAAACCTCTCTTTCTACATTAGAATTTATTTTAACTTTATTATATTCATTAGGAAGGTTTATGAATAACTGGATACTTGTGCCTAATATTATTTATTTTTGTGGAATATTATGAGAATATTGGGCAGATTATGAAGATTTGGAGGAGGAGTTAATTTAGGGACTTGTTCCATACTATAGGAGGATCAATAATAAATAATAAACACACAGGATATTATCGATTATGGCACATATTGTGGAACTCCAATGATTGAAAAAATATAGGAATGTGTTCCCTCTCATTTAATAGACATTCCTAGTATTGGGGATGAGGTCCACTAATCAACGGATTTTGGTGTGGAAAGCTTCCTCCTTGCATCGAGAATGATTCCTAACAATTTTGTATAAGTAGCAAGTCAAATTTTTCTCTAGGGATAGATTTTCATTAATGTTCTTGTGGAGAGAACTCATATTTTTGTAGCTCCATTGTATTTTCTTATAGGGATGTAATTGTATTGATGGAAATAATGAATATTGTTGTTATGTTCAGCTTCTAAGTCTTGATCTCCTCCATAGAACTTTAATTTTCCTTGGGCTTACCCATCCTAGGAGCCTCAGAGCCCTTTTGTCTCATTTTCTTTCATTCTTTTCACTTCTTATTCACATGCATCTCTTGTTTTTATTTCTTTCCATTTCTGCATTTAGTATTAATGATTTCTTGTTGTAGGATTGAGTTAAATGGTTGATGTAAGTTATTTTGCAGGATCACAAGCATTATTTCATCCATGTAAAATATTTGGAAGTTCATAGTAATCATTGAGCTGCTTGGATTACTCTTCTTATTCCCAAATATAGATTTCTCGAACTCCTTTGTGGCAAACAATAATAATTTTTTTCTATTTGTTTTCAACATGCTAACGAGCTTCGATCGAGTTGGTTCCACTTGCATTAGATCACAAAAATATTCTAGTTCATAAAAAAAATTACACCATTGAATTTTCACTTGATTAGGTTAGGAAATTTTTGTATTTAGCTCACAAGTTGTTGGGAGTTGCAACATTCTTGTTGCAATATCAAGGCTCATTGTTCTTTAGTTTGGAAGAAAGAATGGATGATTGGGTAAGACTATAGCATCTAATATTCTTTGAGGATGTGGTAGGGCATTGTTACCGGGAATAGTGTCCATTCAGATGCTGCTATTCCCACTAAGATGGGTGGCTATCTTACAAACAAGCAAGTAAAGTCTAATGTTGTTTTCTTTTATGGAAATAGACAAGAGGAGAACCAAGAAGACCAACTTGAGTCTTGCACTTAATTTCCTCTCCTTCTTGATAGATCTTCACTTCTTCTTCTTTGTTTTCCCAGCTTAAAAGAGAACCTGTGGAATCATAGCAACATACTTCTATCGAAGAAACAAGGATCTATATCAAAAATAACACAGGATCAGATGTATGTTAACCATATAAATGCTTATATAAACAAGTACACAAGAATATGGAAGAAAACAAGAATAGCTTTATTAAGAGGAAAAGTAGCAAGAGGATTACAACCATATGCTCTGACCCAGTATCATCCTCCAGCTAGGAAGCCCTTCTTCACCTCAAGCAAAGCTTAGATCACCCAACACTGCGAATGTACACCAGAAAACCAACAACACTTCTCTATAAGATACAAAATTCTAGCCTCTGGATCTCTGTGATGAGGGATCCATATATAGATGATTACAAAGAGGTGAGTCATCTTCTGGGATCTTGATTAGTGTCCTCTCTCTGATAGTTCCTACTTCCACTTGGAGGATGATGATCTCTTACTCATCCCTGGTCAAAAATAGAGAGGCAAGTGTTAGAGAGGAAGCTTCTGGAAGATTCCATGAACTTCCACCTCGCATTTTTTTCCTTGCCATTTGTCCATTCCTGACCATCACACCCTACAGAGGAGAAAATCAGTATTCATCGCACCTTGTACACTCGGAAGGTGATATGCATCGCACCCTCTGCATTGAGCTTTCAGTATGGTCCAATTTTGACCATTTATGAGCATTTTTCAGTGGAGAACTTCTAGGAGATGATGTAATCAGTTGACCTTGTTCCTTTAGGCAGTGAAGCAACACTTTTAGGGACTTAGGGGCCCTCAGTTTATGGACATTTATGATTGGGGTTTAAGTGCCCAAAAATGTCTATAACAATTGCGCCCTAAAGTATGAGGTCATTAATCTTTCTGATGTCGGGTAAAGTGCTTTACTATGAGAATCTGAAGTTTTTCCGAGATGGGAGGAAACCTATAATAAGATACAATACAACACATTATTTTGACAACATTTTCTCATGATCTAGCTGAGGAAAGCATTCTCATGCTCAACTTTATAAATTCATTTTCATGTACATAGGATAGACAATCGTCTGTGTGACAGACTGATGATATGGACACATCATCCTTTGATTTGGATGATCATCTATTCAGCAATGATGTACACTTGATGTTTTTATATTCCTGAATATATCACAACCTGAATGGATGAAACTAGATCCGAGGTATTCAAAACTGATTCAATCTTCACTCGGAGTACAAGTAGATCCATGTGAAAAATGTTTTGGAGTCGAACATGGAAAGACATCGCCTGATTACCAGCCAATGATGTAAGTTGTTAACAGGCGCGAGAGGAATCACCAATAATGACAATGACCGTCAAGGCACTACAGTAAAATTCATGTCGTGTGAAAAAGGACTTGCCGCCGAACACCACGCAAAATCTCACGGTCGAATGCCATTGATGTAAACCTGTCACCGAAAGTGAGAAACTTGCCATTGAGGCATGCAAGCTTCAAAGTACTGAAAGGGTTATTCCTAATTCAACCTCTTGGATAATGAGATGATGTCGAGAAGAAGTGACCCATCGCAGGAGGGCCTTAATGAATCCCACATTACCGACACGGAACAAAGCAAATGATTTTGGAGGTGAAAACAAACTGACGATACAGGTTTCAGGGTGGTGGTCATGAAGGAATGAAGAATGAATGTATTGCAGTGGGTGAGACACAGTTGAATTGTCTGAATGACTTCTCTTGAAAATATCAGGGACACTGAAGATGGATTGGTAGTGTTAACCACAAAGATGGATGGTGTGATAGACCAATGGTGATGACCAGCGAACTAAACAACCCAACCCGACATGGATGCGGAAGGAAAGTGTCATGTTCAAGAGCGACTTGCTACCAATAAAGTTTCTTCAAGTTTTCTTCCCAATTTTGCTAGTCATTGCTGACGAGTACCTCTTTATTTTTGTCAAGATTGAGGAGGATAACATATGCTTGTTCTATAATCTTCCCTTTGGGTGAACCTGTCACTATATTTTAGCGAGTCTAGCGACAGTGAAACTCGTTCTCGTCCATTTGGATGAGTTTGTCGCTATTAGGTTTTAACGAGTTTAACGACAAAGATAACTCGGTCACTTTCAATTTTAGAGAGTTTGAAAGAAATGGAAAGGAGACTCCAACGATTCTTTTTCGTCATATAATCCCTTAAGTCCAAAAAAGCGTAAAATAATACAAAAGAGATGAATTTTCGATAGTTTTAACAAGCCAAACAAGACAAGCACTGGATCTTTTTGTGTAATAATCCCTCAGGTCCAAAAAGATTAAAATCTAGCGGAGGGATAGCATTTCTTATGTTTTTAATGAGCCGGAGAGGGTAATCGTTTGAAAATATTTTCATATTTTACGAGTTATATGAAAAGAGCTTAAAGAAGACTCGTTTTCGAGGAACGAGTGATGGTTTTTGGTAGCAGCTGATTCTAGGTAACATTTAGAATTTTCCAATCATGGCAGTGTCACAAGGATGGCTAACAGAATCACTCTTCGTAGATTTTCCTTGAAGGGGTAAACAATCATATGGGTGTGAATGATCAGCTAAAAACTGAGTGGATGTGATGGCAAGAACATGACCAAGGGTCAAAAGCTCGCGATAAGGCATTCGCAATGGTTATTTACCGGTTCATTTTTTAATGAGCTTAAATGCTGGGGGAAACATTTGCTCTTGACTTATGTTTATTTTTTAACGAGCTTGAACTATGCGCTAAAACTTCTCATGGAGGGTTTATTTTTTAATGATCTTGAACTCTGCGACAACATTTCTTGCCAGTCATATGTTAAGAATGTCTCATTCAAGATGCTATTTTGAAGTGGCTTACATCTCTCAAGCTTTGCCATGGATCCTTTTTTTATGCAAGTTAGGAAACGAATAGCCTTACGTGTTTAAACGGTTAGAGGTCCTACAAATTTAAAAAATAAGTAGCCACTCTTCACTTGCAAGCGAAAGGTTTGCATGGCCCCAAGTATAGTGAAAAATTTCTAGGTTACCAAGAAAGTTCTATCTGCGTAGCAGGTAAAATGCTTCCTCGACGATGTCTATCGAAACAGACAAAGGTGAATGGCGCACACGCATTCCACTCACATAACTTTGAAGAAGGTATCTTATTCCAGCCTAATCCCATTTTCCTGTAAGGACGGGTTCATGAGACTAGTCATATATCCTCCACGGAAACCTACTCTATACCCAAGGTTTTCCTGCTGAAACAGACCAGGGTGCATGCCCCTTGGGGTTCAGTCACATCCTCTTGAATCACTTGCGCTCATCAGGTGGACAGACTGGAGAGCGATGAGACATTTCTTGTCTGAAAAGACAATTTATGGATGGGATTTGACTATTTGCGATGTGTGAACCGGGGAACGACATTTGTTCTACGAGCTTAACCATTCTGCCTTCGTGCGCAAAACACATTACTCTAAAGAGTGAGGAGACGATGGCTCCCATGCAATAAATATAGTCACGTCCAAGGAGTAGATTATAATCTAAAGGTCCTTGAACTACCATAACGTTCATGTGAACATTTTTCCTTCTCAGAGTAATGGGCACATTTGGAAGGATCCCTAAAGGTCGACTGGTTCCTTTGTCGAAGCCTGTCATATTTCTCATTTCAGGCAAAAGCGATGGCGAACCAAGCACTTTCCAAGCAGTTGAGGAAAGAATACTCACAGAAGCACCTTCATCGATGATGGTACCAACCATGACCATTCTGTAAGCTTGTACAATGATTATGAATGGTATAGTGGCTCATAAATGGGGTCTGCCTAGTCGATTCCAGTCAAAATAAATGACTAGGTTGCTTGGTGGTGGGACCGAGTAGACGACCGGATATGACTCTGATGAACTTCCTTTCTGTGATAAAGGAATGGGAGGACTACCCCCAAGTTCATTGGAGTCGGTGTTGATGAAAAGAATTTGAATGGTGACGTTCTCTTTCTCTTCAATGACAGTATCATTCGAAGATGAACCCTCTGAAGGCAAGACCGGGTCAACTGCCATATCGACCCTTTGAATTTTGTCTGGTATGGATTGAGAGGGTTCATTTTCAATGATAGACGCTTCGGCTGACCACAATGACAGGCCAACTGGATTTTCAACCGGTGAAGGACTTGACAAGAGTTTTTTATATCCAGGAGGAAGTCGTAGCGGCGAAACTGGATGATTAGACAAAACTCTTTTAGCCTCGTCAAGTAAGGAACAATGGTGGACAGTGTGATTGCCTTCACACAACTTACAAGGAAATTTGGGATTCCTTCTTTGTCCATGTGCTTCACTTTCACTGATTGATGGCAAGCATTCAATATGATCGCCAGAGGTTGATGCTACCGGATTGTTCAAACGAGGAGACTAGTCCCTTAAGATCCGAGGGATGCAGGGACAATCTCGATGATATTGGTCTCCATTGCAAATGACACAAGCAGATTTAGGTTTCGACTGTGCGGTGTGAGGATTTTCGTCTAGTTGCTGATTCAACTGTTCAAGAATTACGGATTCTCAACGACAAAGGTGGAGAAGAGCGAGACAGGCAAACCAATTTTCAACCCTGGAAGTGACAAAGTGGCCATATGGGGTGCACCAACATCTCCCGAAGAGGAGAAGGGACTAGGATTTCCTCCAAGGGGAAATCCTTGGTTGGTAGACTCCATTTTCTCAACCTAAAGACCAACGCGGGAATTTGTGATGTTATTTTGATTTAAAATGAATTTTTAGACGCTTTCACACAACTTGTTTTTTCAATTTTAGAGATTCGAGGAAAAAAAAAAGATGACTCTAGTCGCCTTCGATTTTTATAAAAGCCTGAAGTGACAAGTGCTCAGACGACCTTTCCTTTAAGGAGTCTGAAGAGGAGAAAAATGGACTTCTTTGGAGATCTAGGCAGAGAGGACTACCAAACCAATCGCAAAACTGTAGAATACCTTTTACGGTATGGAAATCAATCTTCTCGAATGTTGTGTTCGGTGCATTGCGATCGATAGGGCGATAGACATGGCTTCCTAAGGATAAAGGATGTAGCCTATTGTGGTCTCCCAATATATACTCGATGGTACGTGGGAGCACAAGTCCGTACTGGCACTTTCCGTCTCAGAGTGGAGGAATCACCCAACCAACACTAAAATCAACAGTTACCAGGTTTTACGATGCCAAAATACGTCTCTAGCCTAGACCTCTAGAGGTTGTGCGTTAAGTTCCAAACTGTTGTTAGATTCATTGAATTTATTTTAAGTTGGTATTGCTTAAAAAATTTCCTTTTATGTTCACCATGTGATGTGTATATAATTCCTAAAATGTAGTCTAAGATGATAAACAAACGTTTAATCTTCTTCCAGCAATGAAAATCCTAGCTACTAAGGGAAGAAAGTCAAGGATCTTTTCTTCACAGAGAACAGAGCACACGCTAAATGCACAGTCCTAAATCAAGCCAAGTAATCAAAATGCAAATGCACATGCATGTATTTGTTTTCAACGTTCTTAATGTGTGAATGGCGTTAAGAAAGCTATGTGCAAATATGAATTAATTTTAAAGTGACAATACTCAAAAAAATTCTTTTTGAAAATGAAGTGAAAGCAAGAGAGACACTTTGCGATTTTGAAATGGAAATTGTTTTTCGACACTTTAAAACTACTAATTCAAATCCTATGCAATAGTAATTTTATCATCGACTATCAAGAACAATGGGATTGTTTCTAAAACTAAAAACGACAGCTACGACACTTTTAGGTCTAGAGATGACAGTTCGACTATGCTACTTTTTTGCAAAAGAGAACTGAAAATGACGCACAATACATAGAAAACATTTACAGTTCTTTGCACTAAGGAGGCAGAATAATGCAAGAGAAGGGGTTTTTCATAGACATTGACTACAGACAACAAAACTCTTGAGTAGGACTGAAAACAGTGAGAAAAAACCACAGTCTAAGGGTAAAGTTAACCCTCCCTATCCATCGCACCTGTTACACAGTGAAACCAGTATGCAACGCACATACTACACTCGGGAAGTGCGATGCATACAGAATGCCTTGAAGGAAGGATGCGATGGTACCAGTGCGAGACTTCAAATAGGTTTTCACTCACAGTTTGAAATCCAGTTCAGGTGTTTAGGCCGAGTAAGTAAAGATCAGTGTATGTAAAACAGAGGGGTGATCTAAAGAGGTTACTAGAGCCACCACTTAGGGAAATTAGATTGCTTGCAGATCTATTGTTTAATTCATAAACAAAACCCGGAGATAGACTCAAGCAACATTGATCTACTTTTCCTTTCTATAAAAAATGTAGTTCGAAGGCTAGCTAGCTTGACTTTAGGGTCCGTATGTAAGTTTATAAAAGAAAGAAAGATAGATAGGCTAACAAGTAATCTAGTCTTTCCACAGTGGAGTCGCCATTTTGTTACCGGGAATAGTGTCCATTCGAATGTTGCTATTCCCACTAAGATGGGTGGCTATCTTAGAAACAAACAAGTAAAGTCTACTGTTGTTTTCTTTTATGGAAATAGACAATAGGAGAACCAAGAAGACGAACTTGAGTCTTGCGCTTAATTTCCTCTCCTTGATAGAGCTTCTCAACTTCTTCTTCATTTGCCCAGCTTCAAAGAGAACCTGTGGAATCACAACAACATAGTACTATCGAAGAAACAAGGATCTATATCTATAAATAACACAGGATTAGATGTATGTTAACCATATAAATGCGTATATAAAAAAATACACAAGAATATGGAAGAAAACAAGAATAGCTTTATTAAGATGAAAAGTAGCAAGAGGATTACAACCATATGCTCTGACCCAGCATCATCCTCTAGCTAGGAAGCTCTTCTTCACCTCAAGCAAAGCTTAGATCACCCAACACTGTGAATGTACACCAGAAAACCAACATCACTTCTCTATAAGATACAAAATTCCAGCCTCTTGATCTCTGTGATGAGGGATCCATATATAGATGATTACAGAGAGGTGAGTCATCTTCTAGGATCTTGATTAGTGTCCTCTCTCTAATAGTTCCTTCTTCCACTTGGAGAATGATGATAGCTTACTCATCCCTGGTTGAAAATAGTGAGGCAAGTGTTAGAGAGGAAGCTTCTAGAAGATTCCATGATCTTCCACCTCGCATTTTTGACCCTGCATGCATCAAACCTTGTACACTGGGAAGGTGATATGCATCGAACCTTGTACAGTGAGCTTTCAGTATGGTCCAGTTTTGACCATTTATGAGCATTTTTCAGTGGAGAACTTCTGGGAGATGATGTAATCAGTTTACCTTGTTCCTTTAGGCAGTGAAGCAACACTTTTAGGGACTTAGGGGCCCTCAGTTTATGGACATTTATGGTTAGGGTTGAAGTGCCCAAAAAGTTCTATAATAGGCATCAAAGACAAGAGTAGTCACAGAGGACCGATATTATTTGACTAGGAAACCAAGATAAAAATATTCCTTGAAGGACATACCATATGAACAACCAAGTGGGGTATGTTCCTTGAGAGACAATGATGGAGGTGCCTATAAATCAATGGTCTCACCTTATGGAGAGATATATCTATTAGTCAAGGCCTTGTTATGTGACAATGTTGGATGATATGATGATAAATAGATGGGTTACCAATCTAACTCTTCTTACGATAAATATTCATATAAAGAATGTCCAAGTGCCTTATATGGATTATGAATACCTTCATAGTGTAGAGGGAGTGTTGAAATATGGACCTAGTTCAGTATTGATAATGGAATGCTTAATAATGAGCTTATATATTTCATTTAATGAGAAAAACACATTTTGTATTGTTGTTCTTAAGGCATTAGTTTCATGCTAAAGGAAAATTATTTTTACGTCAAGATCCCATTTGAGCTCATAGGGCTTGTCATTGAATCGAAAAATTATTAAAATCATTATCATGTACGAAAGACCCATTTGGGGAATGTTACATATTTTAAAGAAATTTATTTGAGTCAATGTTAGAGTCAAAAGACCCTCCAAGACCTGGTCAAAAGTGCTACATCAAGTCGACCTCCAAAAGGAGAAACAAGCCTATCTAGAAGGACATGTTGACTTAGGAATGATGACACATCAGCCTAGTATCATAGGACATGAAGCTATATATAGGAGGGCTTGGTCTTACTCAAGATATCATCCCACAAATATCTACAAAAAGGAGAGAAGTGTGAATAGGAAAGGAAGAAAGCTTCTTAAGCAGTGAAGAGAAGGAGAAGAAGTTTAAAGAAATCTTCTTAAGCAGCGAAGAGAAGGAGAAGAAGTTTAAAGTATTCTAGTATTATTTTGGGTCGTTCATATAAAACGTATGACTCTAGATAACATTTCAAGTTTAGGTATTGCATATCTTGAAGGATCCAAAATATATCCCAAGGAAAAAAAATGCTAGTTGAATTAACAAGAAGAAGAGTCCAAGACAAGCGAGGAGAGAAGCCTCAAAAATCTGCCCCAAAACTCAAATGAGTGGGATCTCTGAAATTGAAAGTAGAATGAAAGGTGGAGGCCTATAATAAGAGGAAAAAATTGAAGAAGAAGCCAAAAAAACAGGTGTATAAATCATTTTTACTAGTAGTGACTTCGAAGAAAGAAATACGTTCAAGAAGAATTTTCACTTGATCTTGGAGAGGTTCTTTGGCAAAGGATCTAGGTTTCGGAATTATTCAATTGAAGAGTCTATAAGAATAGTGTTTATTTTTGGTATTCCTCTCAGAGTTGGAGATGTTTTGGCCTTGGATGATGGCATATATCTTCTATCATTTTCTTTATTTTTATTTATGGTTTTGTATTTGTTTGATCATGAAAAACACTAACAATAAAATGTAAAATAATAAGCTTATTAAGTGAAGTAAAAAGACATCGCAAACAGTTACCAAAGAAGACAAATGGCCCTACGTTGTTGCCCCTAAATTTCTCAACATGCACAAACAAGAAAGAAATCCTTAAGATGACTTGAGGGCTTATCCAAGCCACACTAAAGTTTTCCCACGTGCAAGGGGAATTCTAGAAATTTAACCATTAATATAACTGCAAATTAATTTTAAGAATGGAAGAAAAAGGGAAGAAATCCTAAGCCTCTCTCTATTAGGAAGATGTAGGTCTAAGCCAATGGAGAGAAAGATATTTAACTAATTTGGATTTTAAAATATCTCTCTCTAATCATTAATTTGAGGTTAATCAAGTAGTTCTACTAGTTAATACTGTGATAATGAAACATCCTAGATTCAAAGAGATTAAAACATTCAATGATTAACCACAAGAATTAGAAAATAGTTCACTTCATTCCAATGGAATTTAAATCAAATTTTTTATAGTAGATTTATGAGTAAAGAGTTACTCATAAATATGAATTGAGCCTACCAGAAAAAAAAAGAACAACAAATATATGAGGCTAATGAACTAGATATCTAATCCAAAAAACATTCACCCTCACATAAAACCTTAGCCTTGAACATGAAAATCATTTTAAGGAGGTCTTTCATCAAAAAGTTAAAACTTCCATTTGAAATAAAAGTATTTAAATACAAATTAATGAAACCTCTTCGCTATGCTTTGCCCCTTGATTTTATCTCCAATAATATTTATGAAATCATAAGATCTCCTAGTAAAGGGAGAAGGTGGCAAAAGTGGAAGCCCGACATCTAATTAGAAAATCTAGGTTTGAAAAGAAAAAATCCTGATAACCGTGAACTTTTAATGGCAATGTGTAGCTTAGAATATCCTTACAAAAGTGTTGATATCTCTTGAGTTGCAGAGGAGAGGAACTTCCTCCTCACTCTAAAAAACATTATTTACAAATTATAAAAAGACACCAAGAATGGAAGGATATTAAAAAAGTTTTGGATCCCCTTATTTTATAACTTGGCTTTATAACATTAATCTATTTTTATTTACCATTGTTGCTTTGGGTTTACAATTTTATTTTTCTAAGTAAGATTAAATCTATTAATGTAACAGATGGTACAGAGAGTTCTAGGCATAAGAGTGCTGCCATACAGTCAACAAGATGTCAAAAATTGAGTTGGCTGCAAGGGGAAACTGGCCTAAGAAGCATTTGAACGCTGCCTCCCAACAGGAAACCATCCTTGAGTTGACAACTGTAAGCCAAAATACTGAGCTTCCCACCAAGGGAAACCGAATCGTACATAGATTAAGAACTAATTTAACTATAGAGACGAGCTTAGACACACTTAGATACATAGGCGACAAAACTAGAAAAATGCTCAGAAGACTAGACATGATGGCGAGGAAAAGAAGAGGCACTAGAGTCCATAGTCATCGGAGGGTGATTCCTCTTCAATTCTGCACCACCCCCCTTCCTTGTCATAAGGATATGGATTGGGACCCGTTTGAGAAGCGTCATCCACCGCTACACGCTCGCCTGCAGTCGTCCTAGTGTTCTGGAGCTGGTCAGAGCTGCTTCCATCAGGATCTAGATCGGGAATCCTTTGAGGAGAGTCATCCACCGCTTCACGCTTGCCTGCAGTCATCCCAGTTCTCTCGAGCGGGCCAGAGTTGTTGTCATCGGCCAAGCGAGAGGGATTATTATCTACGGGCACAGGAACAGGTGGAACATAAGAGGAGGCGTGTGGGATGATAGGGGGCGCAGAAGACGGGGGAGAGGCGATGAAAGCAGGCCGAGGATCAATGTAATGGTGAGAGGCGAGGGTAACATTCCACAGGGAGGGAGGGAGGTGACGAGCTTGACCACATCCATGAATACAACAGGGTGCACATTCACTGGGATTACGAGAGGGGAATGAGTAAGAGGAAGGGGAAGGGGAGGGATTAGGCCTAGAGTCTCCCTTGCGGCATCTCATGTGGTGCCTCAGCTTTGGAATTGTAGCACAGAAGTCGTGAGAGCCGATGGAAATGAGAGAGGGTCCCAACAGAGGAAGGTGGTGGTGAAATCCGAATAGAGCAGGGAGGAGCTGAGCACAAAACGGGCTAGGCGATTGATGATATCCAGGGATGAAATTAATGTAGGAGGCTAGCGGGCAGCACTTTCCAACCGTGGTGCGAAGGCTGTGCACTTCAGCTTCTAGCGAACAATGAGAACATACAGGCAAGAGTTGTCTTGACATGGAGACCGACCGAGCACCACAATTCTAGATCAAAGCTTCTGAATTCTCAACTAAGGATGGGGTCACAGGGGCTTGAGGTTTCATGTTGAAACTCTTGGTGTCTCGGCCTCCCCACCAATATAAATGTCGCGTAGGGTGACTGCCCATCGACTTAATTGTTCGAGAGGTGAGTACCTTCCTTCCGTTGGTGAACCAGTGGGATTGCCATGCGCTCGACTGCCAGATCGTAACCTCCATCACGTCAACGCCCACCCGCATCCAAGGTGAAGTTGTCTTGATGCACCAACTGAGTGCATTCCTGAATGAGTTTGCTATCATTGAGACTGGGGAGGGACCGTGCAGAGAGGGTCTGGGCATTCGTTACCCCTTTGTTGGTCAGCATATCTGCCACTTTGTTGCAAGATCTTCTAGTGTTCTTGAGGTAGATGGCTCTGTGCTCTTGCAGTCATTCAGCTATAAGTTCCAATCTTACCATGAGCCTCCAACTGTCGGCTACTCTTGAGGAAAGGGAGCCTGAGAGGATCTTACTGATCATGTTGATGATGATTTGGAAGTCGCCCTCAATCTCGATAGGGAAAAAATTATGGAGCTGGGCTAGCTGCATACCATGCCATAGACCTTCTAGTTCTGCAGAGTTATTGGTGTCCCATCCCATAGAGCCATAGTAAACGAGCATGCGTTCGCCTTTATGGTTGCGAAAAATTCCCCCAAAACCTGCCTCCCCAGGATTACCTTTGGAGGCTCCGTCAAAGTTGAGCTTTATGACACCCTCTACAGGGGAGACCCATTTTCCATTAGAATTTGCCTTTGGGACTCTTCAACCAATCGACTCAGGATTTAGATTGAGCTTGAGCTACCAATTGTTCCAAACTTGTTGCTCCTAGGGCAGAATAGGGAAATCTTCCTTCTGCCATTTTTGCAGCGCTAATGTTTCCTGGAGATTACAACAATAATTGAATGAGAGAATTTCCAGAGGGGTAGACTAGTTCTTGAAAATCCTTCTATTCCTCTCCTTCCAAATATGTCATAAGATGAGACATGCAATGTGCCTCCAGAGAGAGTTGAGCATATTGCTCCGGTAGGGTGCAACTGGCCAATTACGAATGATAGTATTTAAGTCCTCAGACTGTCGACCATCTCTTCTACACTTAGAGCTCACACCTTCTCAAAAGAAGGTAGCGAGAGGGCAAGTCAGCATAACATGTTGAATGGTCTCCTCTTGATTATTACCGTTGGGGCATCCGGAAGGCCTAGTGAAGCCTCTTTTCATTAAATTGTCCCATGTGAGGATTTTCTTGTGACAAAGCAACCATAGGAATGAGGAAACCTTGGGCCAAAGCTATAGTGACCACAACTCTTTCCAGATGGGGTCAGGGGGTTCGAGAGTCTGGGTCATCAGGGCATAGGCTTCCTAAGTGGTGAACTTACCTTTGGGAGAGTGTCCCCAGCGAAGGATATCCTGCTTGTCTGAGTATCTAATTTTCCTGCTGATTAGTTCTTCTTCCAGCGCTAGATGAGCCTGAACTTGTTGGTTGTTCAAGCATCTTGCAACCATTTTCCAGCGCTTGTATCTATAAGCATGGTTTTCCTCCCAGAATTGGTGAACTGTGGCCTCCAGAGGAACAATCAAATCATATTGGAGGGGTGGTTTGATGGTTGAGAGGAGCATGGGTTGCTGATGCCACGAGTCTGTCTAGAACCTAACTGTGCGGCCATTTTAGACCTCCTAGAAACTATGATCCTAAATAAGAAGATGGTGTTTTTTGGTAGCGTTCCCGATTAGAGAGCCTGCTTCTACAATAGAAAGTAGAATGAGCTCTGAATGGGGTCTATGGTTGGCATATTTGGCATTCTAGAGTTTCGCCCATGGGGAAGAGGGGGAGGATAGGCATTGCCACCACACCTTAGCCCCCATGATAGTGTTGCTGTGCTAAGGGTCATGGAGGCCTAGCCCCACCAATAGCTTTGGCTTGCAGATTATATTCCACTTGACCTAGGCCCATTTTCTGTTCTGTCTGAATGCTCCCCATAGGAAGTTGCGCTGAAGAGATCTGATTTGCTTGAGGACCCATTTCGGGGCTCCAAGGACCGAGAAAAGATAGAGTGGCATGGATTGAAGGACAGACTTGACCAGAATAAGTCTACTAGGAAAGTTAAGGGGGCGAAAGGTCCAGGAGGATAAAGTAGCTTCGAGTTTATCCAAGAGAGATCTCCAAGAAGAGTGTTTGAGCGCTGAGACAATCAAGGGGGCTCTAAGGTACTTGATGAGCAAGCTAGAAATGGAGAATCTGAGGATTCTAGCAATGCGATGTTGAATGAGAATAGCATTGTTAAAGGAGAAGATTTGCGACTTGGAGGCATTGACAATCATTCCTGAAGCTTTGGCAAACAAATCGAGCAAGCTCTTCAAGGTGGAGGCTTCATGGGCAGCAGGATGACTAAACAGGATAGTGTCTTCCACAAATTTCTAGTGGGTATGAGCAGGGGACTCATGAATGGAGATGCCACGAAGCTGATGTGAATGAAGGGCATGAGAGATGGTCCGAACTAGCCCTTTTGCCATGAGCACAAAGAGAAAGGGGGACAGGGGATCATCTTGGCGAATGCCACAAGAGGGGTAGAAGGGATGAGAGGGGATACCATTGACTAGGATGGAGAAAAAGGAAGAGGATATCACGCTCATGACCCGTCTTATCCAAGGAAGGCTGAAACGAAAAGCTGCTAGCATCTGTTAAATGAAATTCCAATTAAGTTTGTCAAAATCTTTTGATAAATCAATCGTAAGGAGCATACCTCGCTTTTTAGTCTTCTTCAGTGAATGCATAATCTCATGAGTGAGAATGATTCCATCGAGGATTTGTCGCCCCTTTACATAAACAGTTTGCTCATGCGAGATGAGCAAAGGAAGCAACGACTTTAACTTGTTGGCAATAACTTTGGAGATGATATTGTAGATGACATTGCAGAGGGAAATGGGGCGGAATTTGTTAGGCATGGCTACTTGGTCCTCCTTGGGGATCAGGGTTATGAAAGTGGCATTAAGAGAAGGGAGAAGCCAATGCATGGATCTGGACTCCTCCACTAATTGCGAGATCTCATCTTTTTATCCCAGAAATGATGAAAGAAGTTGAAGGTGAAGCCATCAGGTCCTCGAGCTTTACCTTCCTTGTTTTGTAGGACAGCTTGTTCAACTTCCAAAAGAGTGACAGGGCGAAGAAGAAGATGATTGTGCTCCTCCGTGATTAGCTTTGGTATATGTTGTAGGATTTTGTTAATTGTTGGTCGCCTGTCAAACTGGTCTTCCTGCACCACCGATTTGAGATGAGAGACCAATTCAACTTCTATGGCTTGATGCTCCTCTAGTCTTTCTCCTGTTGGGCTAAGGAGAAAGCTAATATTGTTACACATCCTACGTTGAATGATAGATACGTGGAAAAATTTAGTGTTCCGTTCTCCTTCCTTTAACCATTTGATCCGGGATTTTTGTTTCGAGAGAATCTCTTCTTAAGGAATTTAGACTTCTATGATCCATAACATTGTTTAGAGAATTTTCGGCGAAATCACATAATTAATCATTTGTTAGCGTGTTTCGAACCAACTAGTGTAGTTCATCGTGAGGACAAGTTGAAGATACAGATCCAGTTTAGCATGTTAAATAGTCTAAGCAGAGACTTCAACGGCTAAAAAGACTAACCACTACTTTTTGACTCAAGGACCCGAGTCAAACTTCCTTCAAATAATCTAATATTAATATTCTTCTTACTATTACCATTATTCTTCATATTTACTATTATATTTATGGAGCTAAGTTAAACTAGGTAAAAAATAAAATAGATCAATGGTTAGTTAATAATCCATTTATTTATTTAAATTATTAATTCATTATAATATATAGTAGAGATATTAGATATATATTTAATACCTAATATTTAATAATATTTTATAATGTTTAGTTATTAAAAAATATTTTATATATAAAAATTATTAGATAAAATATATAATCATTTATAAATAAAACTATATAAAAAAAAATTCTTACTTTTTTAAGGTTAGTTTAAATGTTTCTTCATTTGTTAACCGAATTATTCATTAATTATTCTAAATATACAACTATATATATCTTACTTAAAAATAAATAAATAAAAATAAAAATAAAAACTAAATAAATAGAAATGAATAAATGAATAAATAATATTGATTAGTTACTTTATTTTGAAAATACTTTATTTATTTATTAATTAATCATAAATATATTAATGAATATGTTAAAATAGGAATAGGTTTTTAAAAACCTAGGCTAATAAAAAGATAAATAAATACCTTACATTTTAAGGATGGTTTAATTTTTAATTTTTTATTTTTAATTATTCGCTTATTAAACAAAATAT
>APFE030026409.1:0-29600 GCA_000404065.3 Pinus taeda
GAACACAAAGAACCTGCCATTGAGGCATGCAGGCTCCAAGGTACCTGAAGGGAGTCTCTAGGTCACTCCTGGATAATGAGCTGAAGTTGACAGGAAGTGATCTTTATTGACGGTGGGCCATAATGTTTCCCACATCATCGACACGAGACGGGAAGAGACAATATGTTTTGTGTGAAATATCAGAGGAAGGTTATACTTGCAGAGGCCAACTTCTCTTGAACATATCGGCGACACAATGACGGATTTGGCAGTATTTGGGGGTCAAATGATCAAAGGTCATAATGACAGGACAATGAGCAGATAAATGGTCAAATAGGATAACCCAAACCCATGGAGGCAAATGTGAAATGAGATGAGATGTCCCCACCCAGACACGAATGCAAACAGTGCCATGTTCAAGAGCGACATACTGCCGATGACGACGATTATGGTTCCTTTATTTCCCCCACCATTTCTGGCGAGTACCCCGGTTATTTTTGGATGACAAGCTTGACGGGGATAGCATATGCTTGGAGAGCGTGATTTCGACAGAGTCCGATGTCATTAAGTTTTAACGAGCCTGACAAAGGAAAAACTCGACGTCTTTTCATGTTTAGAGAGTTTGAAAAGACAGCAGAAAAGAAAACTCCAGGGGGGTGCTTTTTCGTAAAGTTGTGTCTCTCGAACCCGAAAAAGTATAAAACGATGCTCGAAAGAACTGCCCGATCATTATGACCGAGGAGTACTTTTCGTAAATAGTGATTCTGACCCAAAAAAGTAAAAAAGCGGTCAGAAACACGTCGTTTTAGAACCAATAACGAGTGCGAAACGACAAACACCTGGCGATCTTTGTTGGTTTAAATAGTCAAAAAAGAGCTTTAAAAGCGACCGCCCCTTAGTAACATTTAACGAGCCAAGAGGAATAACTCGGCAATCTTTTCCTCTTTAAACGGTCAGAAAAGAGCTGAAAGAAGAACTCCATTTTCATTCTCTTTAGCGAGTCAAAAAGGAAAAAAATACTCGGAAATCTTTTCATATTTTATGAGTCAGAAAAGAGCTTAAAGGTGACTCGGGTATGGGTTCATTTTTACACAAGCTTGAACCATGGAGAACTCTGCTTGGATTCGGTTTCATGTTTACACAAGCTTGAAACGAAAAACTATGCTTGTTATAGTTCGCATGCCCCCAGCATAATGACGCAAAACGAGGTACATGCCCCCAAGCTTCATTGCATTCAACAAAGTGGATGGAATGAAGGTTCACTTTTGAGATCTTGGAAAGACTCGACTTGTATTTTATGAGATCTGAAGCACAAGACTCGATTTGGAAAGGGAGTTGTTTCATTTTTTAATGAGGTTGACACAGTAAAAGAACTATCCTCATAACCCTTGTTTCATTTTTTAATGAGCTTGACACAAGATCATGAACTATGCTCGACTAGACCTAATTTCATTTTTTAGGGAGCTTGACATAGGAAAATGAACTATGCTCCAACTGAACTTCATCATAATGAATAGGAAGTCAGGGCTTCCAAGAGTGGTGCTCCCGGTGGGAGGTCAATGTCTCGGAAGTCAGGACCCAATGCCCCAAGGACACTATGCACGACGGCGGCATTGCTGGATATAGGCAGGGAAGAGGTGGCCACGTAGTTGATCTGGGGTGAGACAGATGCAACTGGTGGATGAGAACCAAGAGGGAAGGACAATTGCGCCGGAGGGGCTTGTGGACGAACGAACGATAATTGATCCATTGTCACTATTCTTCCATCGTGTGGAAAGCAAACCACACGGAAAAGTGAAGAAACAAGGGCTTCCATGGCATACACATAGTCACGACAAGGAGAAGACTGAAGTCTAAGATCCTTGGGTAACCGAGACGTCTATATAACAGTCTGCCTCCCAAAAGTGATTAGGAACTTTGAAGATCCTAATGGTTGACTCGTTCCTCCGTCAAAAGCGGTGAGATTCGGTGCGATAGGTACAAGCGATGGGGAACCCAAAGCCTGCCAAGTAGTAACGGGCATAAGACTAACCGATGCTCCTTCATCTAACACAGTGCCAGGCAGCGCCATATGGGCGGCATAGGCGGTGACCCAGAAAGGCACATGGGATGGAAGGGGAGGGGTAGTCAAACGACTCCAATCAAAGGAAACGACCGAACTACTTGGTGGGGGAACCATATGGTTGCCCCCTGCTCGGAAGGAACCGAATCGGAATTCTCCGGAGAGGCTGGGATGGGAAAACCATTATCAAGCTCAGGAGAATTTGATGAGACGAGAAGAACATGGAAATTTGACTTTTCCGAAACAGAGTGGGCGACACTCTATCCGACCAATGGTTGGTTGGGAACAGGCTGGGCACAGCCCGGTTCGGGAAGAGGGGCCTGGACAAGAGGAGAATGTGAACCAATCTCATTGTCGAGAGGCGAACGATCTGCAGCTGCAGAAATACGTTGATATCCAACGGGGAGTTGGGGCGAGGGAGCTGGGAGAATTTCCAAAACAGTGGAGGCTTTATCCTTGACTGGACAAAGGTGAAGGGGATGATTGCCTTCACAAAGTCTGCAGGGGATTCGAATCTTCCCTTTTCCCTTGCCATTCCCAATTGATGAGGTAACATCGCCATGAGCTTCAGTGGACAATGAAGGGTGGGCCGGATCACGAGACCACACTTCTAAGATCCTGGGAATGCCAGGACAATCACGAAGAAGATGGTCCTCCTTGCATAATCGGCAAGGAAACTTAACCTTCCGCGGGGGAGCGGAAAGGGGCCCGACTTCAGGTGTGCTCGAGGGAACAACAGTTGTGCTTATAGCCTCTCCCTTAGGAGACTTCTTGTTCTTGTTCTTGTTCTTCTTCTTCTTAGCCACCTGGTTATTCGAATCGAAACTTTCACCAGGCGAAGTACAAGAAGGAGACATAGAAGTAGGTGTCGAAGGAGAGAGGTCCACCTTAGGTTCAACATGATGTTGTGCAGGTGGAGGGACTGATGGAGTACCAGCCGACACGGTAGGGACCAAAGAGGTTGAAAACAACCAAACAGGCAACCCGACAATTAACCCTGGAAGGGATAACGTCACCATATAAGGAGCACCAACATTCCCAAGAGAAGGGAAATGGCTAGGGTTCCCGTCAGGAGGGGAACTTAGGTTGGTGAACCCTAGAAAAGTTGCCATAGCAAAAAGAAAACCTACTCAGGCAATCAAACACAAGATCTAACCAGGTAAAGTTATCGTGCCCAAATGAATTTTAAGACATAGGAACTGAACTTGACCTTTTCATGTTTCGAGAGTCGAGAAAAGGACGAGAAGATGACTCTATCTACTTCGAATGTTTAATGAGCACGAAGTGACAAGACGCTCACTTACACCTTTTCTTTTAGAGAGTCTGAAAAGGATCAAAAGTGACTGCTCTGGATATTCTAAGCAAAAAGGTTTACCAAGCAACCCGTAAAACTGCTATATACACCTTGGCAATCATATGAGAACCAAGGACTTTACGTACTGCAGTCAATCTTCTTGAATGTTGTGTTCGGTGCGTTACGGTTCACAAGGCGGCAGACTCGGCTTCCTATGGATAAATGATGCAAGCCTAATGGAGTCTCCCCATATATACGTGACGGTACGTGGGAGCCCAATCCGTACTAGTACTTATCGTTTCACCGTGGAGGAATCACCCAACCACTCAACGGTAAGCTACTAGGTTTAAAGACGTCAGAACACGTCTCTAGCCTAGACCTCTAGATATTCACGTTAAGTTCCAATGCGTTTTTAGATAAATTTGGTTTATTTTACGGTTGATCTTGAATTAGGTTTTAGTTTCAGGTCCTACCGTATGATCTCTCAAAAACACCTAAATGCAACTATATGCCAAAGATCATCATTTTGTTCAATGAATTCTAACTATGAGAAGGTTAAGAATCTTTCAACCAAACAAAATGAGTTCAAGCAATCACACAGCCTAATGCAACTAACAGCAAGGAAATGGAACTTTTCTCTTAAAAACACAAAACAATGAAACGTTCTTTTCCTTTCAACTATTAAATGCAAAAGACACTAGTTTGCTTTTCTTTTAGATGACATAAAGTGCTTTTAAAATGATTTTGAGAGATAGCTACATCAAGAAAAGAAATGAAATTACTCAATGCAAACACAAGAAAGTTCCCAAGACACTACAAACCAGTTTCCCAGATCAAAGGAAAACAAGAATTTATGAGCTATGTGATCTAAGCTCAACAAGACACCGAGGAATTCAAAAGAGGAAATCAAGTCACTTGGAATAAAATCAAACACTTTCAACAATCACCAAATGAATGTGAAAACACAAACGAAGTTGGCTGGTCAACCAAGAACACAAGATCCCAAACGGGAGGCTTGACACACACGGCCACTAAATGCCCTAGGGCTTGAGTGTGAAATCAATGGAAAAAAGCGAACACCCGAAGGATAAGAGTTCAAAATCAGACAAGCGACGATTCGACACACTTCAGTAATTGCAAAAGTCAAGACAAAAATGCAAACCAAGCAACGAAAGCGAAAAGGAAGGCTTTGCAAAAACTGAAAACAAGCAACAAACGAACCCTCGTGGAACAAGGCTTTGCAAGCAAGCGTGTCACAGCTCAAACAAAATAAACAAGTCAAAAGCCAAGTGGAAAAAGCAGGGGATAGCCAAACCAAGAGGTTTAGGAATCCAATTTGGAAAAAAAGGAATTTTACAGGATCAGCATGGGTGACCCCTCAGCAACAAAGCGATGACAAAGAAGCACCTGTAGCAACTTTGCGCTGTCAGCGTGGAAGGACACGGATAAAGGGCGCTGGCCTGAAAACAGGGTCAGCGCGACTGTTAAATGTATAAACGCGATGACAGGGAAAACAAAGAAGCAACTGTGCGATGTCAGCGCACCTGTTCTAAAATAAAACGCGCTGAGGCTAAAAAACAAACAAAATTGAACCAAAAATCCCCAAAACAAGGCAACAGGCTTTCAAGACAATTAAATTAGTTCCCAGGACGAACCAGAAAACCAATCAACAGCAAATCAATCCCCAAACTTTGACAAGAAAGCAAGAATCAAATCAAAAACAAGGATGAACTACAAAGAGACAAGCAATCTCCCCAGTGGAGTCGCCAAATTGTTGGAGAGGTAAATCCCCTCTACGGATAGAGGCGATCCCTACTAGCCCAAAAGGGGTCTAGCAACAATCGAACAATGCTACTTTGCAGGTTCCTAGTTGTAATTAACAAGTGGGTAAAGGACACCTACTCAGATTCCAACGCTATGTTTGATGAAGAGATGATACTCTCGCTCCTTCGCTCCAGCCGATCATAGTCCTCCACTATCCTTGCGGACGGACACTTGCACAAGCAAAGAGAGAACAAACACAAGCGTAAAATCTACTAACAACAACTATATATCAGTCAGGAAGGATATAATTCACATTGATCATTCATAAGACAAATGGGAATGGAACCATAACAGTAGTCATCTATCTTTATTAATCAGAAAATAGAGTAAGGTACAACCAAAGTCCTGACGTTGAGTCCTTCTCTAGAGGGTCCAGCCAGCATGTCTCCCAAGCATTCACCTTTGATGTAGATCTCCCAAGTCAAAGAGGTCTCTCTCTCACATACAAGGCAACAAACTCATAACCTTCCTCAAGCTCTAAAGCAATCCTCACACAACACACCAAATGCCTACAAAGAGTAGCACTAATGCACTAAGAATTCCTCTATCAAAGTCTATATCTTCCAAACTAGCTGCTCATGGCAATGGTGGAGGCTTATAAAGGAGAAGGAGTCTCCATGAATAGGTAAAGGATGAGCTTTCCCCCAAGAAAAGTGGGTGACCAGGCGAATAGACATGCCAGAGAAAGGATGGCGACCTTTACAATGCTAACAGCCAAGTCTGGAGTCATCTGGAAGGCTAGCTGTTAGAACAAATTCGCCTAAACAGGATCAACGCGGGTACAAAAATGGGCTGGCGCGCTGGCATCGCAACTCAATTACAGGAGAGGTCCAGCCAGCGCGAACTGGTACAAGCGGAGGGCGCGCTTTTTGTGATATTCGACCAGCGCAAAAAACACGTGTGCTTCCGCGCTGGCAGCACAGCAGTTATACTATCCTCCGCCAGTCAGCGCGGTTATTTTGGAAACAGTCGCGATGATCCAATAAACTTAGGCAAAGAGGGTTTTTAGCCATTTCAGAGAGCATAAGTATGGTGAATGTGATTTTATGACACAGTAGGGAGACTGACAAGGTGACAGTGATATTTTACTGTGTAACACCTGTGTTGAGGTAACAGGAGGATTTTCCTCCTGTGCCATTGGAACAAGAGGATTTCCCCCCAATTCAATGGAATCTAAAGAAATGAGAAGAACCTGGGCGATATGAGATTCACTCTCAACGGGAAATGTATGATCAACTAAAGGTGGAATCGATTCAACCATTTTCTGAACCAATGGTTAATTAGGAACAAACTCATGGGATTCATGTTCAGAGAGAGGGAGATTGATTGGATTCAAATTCTAATCAATCACTTCATCAACTAGTAGAGGATTAGGAGAAATCTTCTGGTAACCAGCTGGAAGTCGTAGCTGAGAATTTGTAAGGTTTTCCAACACTTTTGAGGCTTTATCCATATAAGAACAAAGGTGAATAGGATGATTCCCTTCACATAACTTACAAGGAAATTTTACTTTACCCTTTTTTTCATGGACCTTATTATCACTAGTTCAAAGTTTATCACCAACATGCTCTCCAGGAGCTGACAACAAAGACCTATGTGATTCTATGGACCATGCTTGTAATGCCTTGGGAATACTAGGACAATCTCTAATAAGGTGGTCACCCTTACATAAGATGAAGGGAATTTAAATTTAGGGGGATGATTGAAAGGTTTCTCAACATCAATCACATCGATAGCAATGGTTGCTTGGTTGTCCCCCTGCTTATTTTTCTTCTTCTTAATATTCTTTTTCTTCTTATTATTATCCACCCAATTACTAATTTGCAGGCTTTCACCAGAGGAAGAGCAAGAAGACTGAACATGAGAAGAAGGTAAAGGGTCAACTTTAGGATCAACATGAGGTTGATGTTTTTCAAGTGGAGGAGAACTCGGTTGAGAAGCAGTTTGGACATTCGGAACCATAGTGGTCAAAAATAACCAAACTAGCAAACCAATGGTAAATTTGGGAAGGGGCAATGTTGCCATATAAGGAGCACCAATATTTCCAAAAGAAGGAAAAGGACAAGGGCTCCCGTTAGAGGGGTTCCCATGATTGGTAGACTCTGGAATTGTTGCCATTAGTCTCAACCTAAGATCCACTAAGTAGTTTTTCCATAGGAAGGATGTTGTTATGTGGTCAATTAATTGATTTTATAAACTACAGACAAACAAAATAAAGGGGTAAATAAGCATAATTTTTTACCAATCAATCATGAACTTCAATATACACCTTAGAGAACCAAGTAATTAATGTACAACAATCAATCTCCCTGAATGTTGTGTTTGGTGTATCATGGTATACAAGGCAGTCGAATCGGTTACCTATGGATGGATAGCAACCTATAGGGTACTCGCAAAATATACTTGATGGTATGTGGGAGTGTAATACATATTGTTGTCTAATGCGTAACCATTCATTGATAGTGTTCCCATATAATTTTCATGCATGGAGAGTCATACGATATACCCGAAGGTAAGTGGAGAATCGTCCTATACACACACTTACGTGGAACGGGATTTCACCCCCGGGATGCAACATTGGAAAACAACAATAGATCCTATGTTTAAAGGCGTTGGAACACGTCTCTAGCCTAGAACTCTATGTCTGTTGTTAAGTTTCAAATACTCCTTAGGTTAATTGAGATGAATTTTAAAGTTGATCTTGAATTATGTCTCAGTTTCAAGGCACAAAACTCGATGTCACCTGAACATGCCTATGATACAACTAATATGACAAAAAAGAACTCTTTTAATTTTCAATGAAATCTATCTAGAGTAGGAAAGAGGTTCAAACAATAATGAAACAATCAAATATGCATCGAACAAGAGCTTCCTACGTGCCCCCCCCCCCCCCCCCCCCATTGATGGGGGGAATGTTTTTTGCAAAAATGAAAGCAAAAATATGCAATTTCACACTAGGGAATTCCAATTTCACACACAAAACCCTAAATGAAAATGCAAATAGATTTTCCTTTTCAATGCACTCAATTTTTGAAACAATAAAACTAATATGTAAAGTCTAATAATTCATTCAAATGCACTTTTCAGAATGAGGACTAGAACAACAATTCACCCAAGTGATTAATAATCAAACAAAACAAGTTTGCAAGTGAACTAATGATAAGAACAAAGAAAAATCGAAACCAATTATTACCAAAGTTAATCACACACAATGCAAACCAAATGGATGCTTTAGAGAGACCACAAGACACTCAAGACTCAGGGAAGTTCAACTAGAATTAGGATGACCAAAGAGAGGCTCAAGAACCAAGGCAAAATTTGTGCAAAAACATGGACCAACACTAGTGCAGAAGAGGCACCAGTGCTTTGCAAAAATAGTACAGAGTGGGTCTGGATGAGGTGCAACACTTTTTCAAAGGCACTAGGGGAGGTTTGGGCCTAGGAAAGAGGATTCTAACACAAAAATTGCAAAAAGGGCTCAATGAAATCACTTCCTAGATCTGTTCTTGATTGGATGATACAACAAAGGTTTGTCAAGGAGGTAAACAAACACAATGGACAAGGAAACCACCAAGGGAAAACTTTGTTCCCCATTATGGTTACCAATTTTTTTATCTAGATTTATGATTGCGAACAAAAGTATCTCCCCTAGGTCAGTGGCTAACCTAGAATAACAAAGAGACAAGGAACACAATTATTTTCCTTAAATGAAATAGATGATGGAGTGAGGCCTATCTAGAATCCTTCGCACACGTCGCTCCTTCTCTAGCTTGGAAGATCCAATTCCAACTCTAAAATTATAATTCACATAGCAAATGATGTTCTAAGAAATTGTCACTCTTAAAAGTTTCCAAGAAATCTTGAAATTTCCTTGTATTATATGGTCCTTTCTCCTTAAGGATTTTCATTTGAAATAGAAAACATTTTTCTTACAGATATAAAGCATAAGATAGAGAAGGAAGAATACAACTTATTAAACCATCAATAATACCATACATAAATTCCTTCTCTTTTTGTAGCAGATGCACCTCTTCTTGCAATTCCTTCACTTGTATTACTGCTTGTTTCCTCTCTCTTTGAACCCTCACAAAATATTTAATTTTTAACTTTTCATCCCATTATTTCTTAATATTGTTGACCATCTGCACATGTTGTTTCAAAAAAATAACTTATCCTTTAGGGAATACTGCTAACATCTTCTAATTTTTTACTACCCTAAGCAAAGATGATGTTCTCAATAGTTGTTCATATTTTAATTGGGTTGTTTCTGATGCTATTACATCCTCACAATCATCAATCTCTTCCCTATCCCCTTTCTCCTACTGCAACACTATCTTAGTTGTTGGTTCTTCAGTAACAACTGCATCATTGATAGGTTCTTCTGGAGCAACAGTCAAATTAATTTCATTCTACTCAGTTTTAGTTGTTGGTCTTATGTAATAGCAGAGTCATAAACAGGTTCTTGTGGAGCATCATATTGTTTTTCTTCTCCCTACTCTGATTTGACCGTTGGTTCTTGTGTAATAGAAATGTCGTCAATAGGTTCTTATGGAGCAACAGGTTGAAGTTCTTCATTTTTCCCTCCCACTTGAACTCCTACTAAGACAGTAACTGATTCTACAACTCTAGCTTCCTTAAAAATTTGTTGATACCCCTCGCATACTTTCATGGTTGTTTCAGCATATGATATTATTCCTACTGCTACTAATAACATTTCTAACCCATTTTTCTTCTTAAATTGCAATTGTTCCTTAACCATGACAAGTTGTTTTCTTAAATCTCAATATTATTTTTTCAATCTAATCGACAAGGGGGTTGATCTTAGTCTTACTTGATAGAGGGGAAACATCTTGTTCGTTCATATATTTTTCCGCTACTGGTGCTTATTCCTTATGTTTTTCATCGGATTCTTCCTTAAATTTTGGCGTAGTAGCAGAGGCTTTAGGCATGGAGGCACCTTCCTCTAGAGGCTCTCCCTGTTTTTTCTTATCCTCTTATTTCTCAAGCTCCCCTGGTTCAACTGCAACATTACATTTTTCGGGTGTTGGAGTAGTCCCTTGTGTAATAGACACTTGCACCTTTTATTTAGGATTCCTTCCACCAATCGTCTTGTTCAGTATTCTCTTCTTTACATTCACATGTCTTGAGGTATCCTTGGTTTTATTAAGAACCTTTCTTTCTTCAGTTGTTAGCTTAGATATTGATGTCTCAATAGTTACTTCTTTTGGTTCTTCTTCTTTTATAGGACACCCATGATAGCTATTTTTCGATGATCCACTAGACACCTCCACAGGCTCCTCTATTCGTGCCCATTTTCCTTTTGAATATGTACTAGAAAAAATCTTTATAGAGCTACATCTCTTAGGTTTTTGATGCCAAGTCTAGAAAATACATCCTCCCTACTTTTCCTAGGGGTTGCATTTATTCTTCTCCTAGGTAGTGTAACATCCCTACTTCTAGGAGGTGTGGCTACTTCACTTGCAGGTGTTGTTTCAATACTCTCCTCATGCTCCTCACTTTCATCATCCTCTGCATCTGCACATGGTCTTGATAATAGATCAATCCATGAACTCCCATGCTCTTGTAGTGAGTGAATTATGACCAATCTGATAAGTGCATGATTGGTCAAACAAGTTTTTGAGTGTTTTCCCCTCACACTACCTCTACCATGTGTTGTAGCAACTTCAACAAATAGTAATGGAGATTTATAAACTTTCCTATCCTAAGGTGTACGAGCAACTGAAAGTGATAGTTGAATGTAATCCCAAAACGACCCTCATAGGTGATAAATTTATGAATGAAGAAAGCCACATCCTTCCAAGAGTGGGGAAGAGACACTCTGTCAAAACCCATACCCATCATTGTCAATTCCTTTCCTTCTTGCAAAATCTTAGCATTTTTTTATTGAATCACCACCTTCCTTGAAAACTACCAAGCCCCTCTCTGTGATAACCTTGTTACTCTTGTAATTTCCTCCTTTGTTGACTTCAGAGTACTATTCATTTAGGGTCTGTGCAAACTCCAAAGCAACCAACTCACTAAAACCCTACAATTTCTCAAAGTAACTCAACCAACCTACATTTTGAAAATTTTCCAGAACTTTTGGGTATTGTAACAGCATGTCAATACAATTGGGGTCATACCTTACTGTCACTCCTCCCATAGCTTCCTAGAATTGTAACTACTCAATGATGCTAAAGACCTATTACAAAGTTTCCTTGGCACACACAGATGCTTGCTAAGGAGAGTATGTCGAGACATGGAAATTATTCCCTTTTTACCAAATTGGATCTTTTAATTCTCATGAGAAAATACTTTGTACAGTCGCATCAATTTCCAAAAATGAAAGTAAAGGTAATAATTTAAAAGTAACAATGGCAAGGGTAATGATACTAAAAATGACAGTGATTACCATAATGGTAAAAGTAATGACAGTTGTAAGGTTTAATCATACATTATTATGTTAAAGTGAAGCGATTGTTCATCAAGCCATATCTAAATAATTACCAAATTTGTCCTCGGCATGTGTAATAGAAAAAGTCATATCCAATGTCATAACAAGGAGAAAAATAGGATGTTACAGAGGAAGCTAAAATAGGGTTTTACATAGGACGCTATACATGAGGTTACTTCAGGAGCTAAAGGAGATGTTAAACTAGGTGCTAAATATGGTGCTAAATCTGGCGAAAATAGCACTGACAATCTATGATCAGCGTAAAAAACACCAATATTTGGGCCATCCCGATAAATAGCGCATATTTTTTCAAAAAGGTGGAGAAAAATACACTAAAACAGTCATTGGAAGCAAAAAAGGGAGCTAAAGAGGAAGTTCATCATAGGGATTTGTTGTAGTGAACCTTTTCTTAATAGAGAAATTTGTTCACATGAAGAACATGTGTCTTGTAATTATGAATACCTCCCTAGCTAAGAAGGAGGTTGAATTTTTGTAGTTATGGTTGGTTTTAATAATTTATATTTTGAAGAATTTTAACCCCCACTCCGGTTATTAGTTTTCATTATCACTCCATGCATTTAGCTTTAAATCCAAGCATGATAAAAATTCTAAAATCTAGAAATGGAAATATTTTCTGAAAACACAAATTTAGAGATTTAACAGCTGTTGAAATTGCAAAAACAAAACACAGCAAAATTATAACAGCCACACACAGAAAATAACACAGTGATTTTTGGTCAAGGTGACCCTGGAAAAACAGAAAACTACTTTGAGAGCTCTTCTTTATTTCTGAAAATACTTTTACAGAGAAACTGAAATACATAGTAAAAATTCCAACAACCACAAATTACAACTTATCTCGATTTTCGTGCTTGAACTCTACCTCGAAAATCGTGCCAATTAATAAACAGCGAAAACATAAATTTTTCCAGCAATAAAATAGCATTAAACGCCAAAACTTGTTGTGCGGGTCGTACGGATTTCAGCAGTATTGCTGCCTCGAAAATCATGTCCAAAACTTGCCTCGAAATTCATGCCATTGCTACTGTCCCTCTTCCTCGATTTTTGTGCCTTTCTCCTGCTATACGGTTTTGCCTTGGGATGCATGCCAATAAATGTTGTTCCCCAGATTTGCTGAAATATCTTCTTGTTGCTCTCCTTTTTCTTTCCATTACAATGGAATCGGCAACTGGAGCAGCCTTGTGACTCGCGTTACATGGGGTCGATTCTAACCGCTACCTCTATAACCACTAGGAACTATGCCCGCCCCTCTCCACAACGCCGGGTTAGTCTAGGGGAATTAAACTCGTGATCTTCAGTACGGAGCCCACCTTTATAACGAACTTCACCACATTTCGATTACCAACTTGCCTGCCCCCGTGGGGATAGTTCTTGTTGCTCTCCTTCACTTCCTCACTGTTATAGACATTTTTGGGCACTGGAAACCCAATCATAAATGTCCATAAACTAAGGGCTCCTAAGTCCCTAAAAGTGTTGCTTCACTACCTAAAGGAACAAGGTCAGCTGATTACATCATCTCCCAGAAGTTCTCCACATAAAACTGCTCAGAAATGGTCAAAATTGGACCATACTGAATGCCCAGTGCAGAGGGTGCGATGCATATCACCTTCCCAGTGTAAAGGGTTTGATACATACTGAATGGCCCCTCTGTAGGGTGCAATGGGTGAGAATGGACAAATGGCAGAGACAGTTTGCGAGGTGGAAGATCATAGAATCTTCCATAAACTTCCCCTCTGAGACTTGCCTCTCTGATTTCGACCAGGGATGAGTAAGAGATCATCAGTCTCCAAGTGGAATCAAGAACTATCAGAGAGAGTACACTGATCAAAATCCTAGAAGCTGACTCACCCCCCTACAATCATCTATATATGGATCCCTCATCACAGAGATCCAGAGGCTGGAATCTTATATCTTGTAGAGAAGTGCTCTTGGTTTTCTGGTGTAACATCATAGTGTTGGGTGATCTAAGCCTTACTTGAGGTGAAGAAGGGCTTTCTTGCTGGAGGATGATGTTGGGTCAGAACAATTGGTTGTAATCCTCTTGCTATTCTTGATATTAATAAATCTATTCAATTTTTCCTCCACAGTCGATCTGCAAACACTCTAATTTCCCTAAGTGGTGGCTCTAGTAACCTCCTTAGATCAACCCCTGTGATTTATATTTACTGAACATCACTTACTCAGCCTAAATCCCTGAACTGAACTGCAAATTGTGATCAAAGACTGAATAAAAGTCTCGCACTGGTACCATCGCACCCTCCCTTCAAGGCATTCTATATGCATTGCACTTCCCATGTGCAGTAGGTGTGCTGCATACTGGATTCCCTGTGTGACAGGTGCGATGGCCAGGGAAGGTTAATTTTACCTTCAGACTTTGGTTTTTCTTCACTCTTTTCAGTTCTATTCAGGAGTTTTGTTGTCTTTGGTCAGTATATCTCTATGGAAACCCTCTTCTCCTCCATCATTCCACTTCCATTGTACAAAGAACTGTAAGTGTTTTTATGTATTGTGCGCCATTTCCAGTTCTCTTTTACAAAGAAGTAGTGTAATCAGACTGTCGTTTCTGGATCTGAAAGTGTCGCAAGTGTCGTTTTTATTCATAGAAGAGAATCCCATTGTTCTTGATAGTCGATTGTACTATTACTCTTGTATGTGATTTGAATTAGTAGTTTTTCAAGTGTCAAAAACAATTTTCATTTCAAAATCGCAAACTGTCGTAATTACCTTCACTTCATTTTGAAAAAGAAATTTGTTAGTATTGTCATTTGGAAAATAATTCAGATTTGCATTTAGCATTCTTCTTGTCATTCATACATTAAGAAGGCTGAAAATAAATACATGCATGTGCATTTGCATTTAGACTGCTTGGTTTGATTTAGGACAGTGCATTTAGTGTGTGCTCTGTGCTCTTTGTTGAAAAGACCCTCAGTTCTCTTTCCTTAGTAGCTAGGATTTTCAATTGCCAAAAGAAAGATTAAACATTTGTTTATCCTCTTAGACTGCATTTTAGGGATTGTATAACACATCATGCGGTGAACCTGAAAGGAAAAATTTTTAAACAAGATCAACTATAAAATAAATTTAATGAATCTAAAAATGCTTTGGAACTAACGCACAACATCTAGAAGTCTAGGCTAGAGACGTATTCCGGCATCGTAAAACCTGGTACTGTTGTTTTCATTGTTGGTTGGGTGATTCCTCCACTTTGAGATGACAAGTGCCAGTACGGACTTGTGCTCCCACGTATCATCGAGTATATATTGGGAGACCACAATAGGCTATATCCTTTATCCTTAGGAATCCATGTCTGCCGCCCTATCAATTGCAATGCACTGAACACGACATTCGAGAAGATTGCCTGCCGTACCGTAAAAAGTATTTCGTAGTTTTGCGATTGGTTTGGTAATCCCTCTGCCTAGATTTCCAGAGAAGTTTCTTTCATTCCTTTTCAGACTCCTTAAAGGAAAAGGCCCATTTGAGCACTTGTCACTTCAGTCTCATTAAAAATCGAAGGCGACTAGAGTCATCTTTTGTTTTTTCTCGACTCTTAGAAATTGAAAAAACACGTTGTGTCAAAGCGTCTAAAATTCATTTAATTCAGAAACATTTTTCCCCTTTTATTTTTAGTTGATCAAGTAATCTGCAATCATGGAAGAAATTCAATCAAAACCCCGTCGTTCACGGAGACTTACGAGTCAAACGTCGTTGACTTCGGAAATGAAACTATTCCAGACAAAGCGAACTCGTTTGACTGGATCAAAGTCCCCTAGGTTGCTTGGGGCAAGTACTTCGACATCCTCAGAGACTCTGGTTACTCTGAACATTTCTGGTATCCCTGCCTCTACAGAAGAAATTCCACAGCAACAAAAGGACATTGCAACTGATCCTTGTGTGACAGTAAACACTTCTATTCCTGAATCGGCTCCATCTACAGCTGATTCAGAAGGTCTTACTCCCCAAACATTTGTTGCTGCAGAACTTATATCTTCTTCGACACCAGAAATATTTTACGGACCTGACGATCTACCTCTTCCTCCTGTATTGATTTCCATAGAAGAGATTGTGGAAGATCCTCCAACTAACACTCCAACGCAATTTGGAGCTGGGATCACCCTATATCCTTCTTCATCAAAAGTTATTCTCCCGCCATCGGAAGTTCTTGAAGAATCGCTAAGGAATCTTTTGGATAGGCTTAATATCTCTGAACAACCGTCGACATCTAGGACTGTGTCATCCAACACAGCAGTGGCAGAAATTCCTGCTTCTACCCCGACAATGTTTACCGGAGTGCCATCCGTCCCAAATAGCTCTCAATCGATGGATGGAGTCCATCCAGGGGCTGTTTTGACAGTATGGACTGTTCCTGTTTATTCGTCTGGAATTGTATCTGGAATCTCTTACATTGAGTCTCGACAAATTGATCCTTCACAGTGTCAATTTGGGCAAACTGGTCCTCAAAGGCAAATCATTCCTTTGAGTACTGGATTACCATCATATGGAGGGCCGTATACCCTTTCATTGCCTTCTTCGGAAGGAAAACCATGCGATAGTTCACAACAGAATTTAGGTTATGCTAGAATTACAACTAGCGGTTGGGTGCCAATCCTGCCTCAACAACCAAGAGTTGTATACTCAATGCAACAAAGTTTGCCTATGACAAATATCCCTACTACGATAGTTATTGTGGCAGTGTCACAAGTACAAGTGTTACCAGTTGTATGCCAACCTCATTTTTCTCAGGTTATAATACAACAACCTCTCGTACCTACGACACGACCGCAATCACCAACTAGTGGAATGATGCAGGTTCAAATGGGGACCATCACCCCCCATCTTGGTTAAACAATCAGTACTAGACAACAGCTCATGGCTTCACAACCATGGCTGGTGCAATACCAACAACCGCAATTTCAACAAGCTTACCAAGGACATGAGCAACAAGTCTTTGCAAGTAATGGGCAGCCGTATAATCAAAACGGACAATATCAACCATATCATAATGGTCATACCCATCAACCTTACCAAAGTTACCAGCATCAAATGCATTATGCTGGTATGCAAAGACCAACCGCTCAGGCAATTCCATCTTATCCTGGGTATGCTCAGCCAAGCCTGAATCAACAGTTGCCTTTTGTGGCAACTTTAGAGTTACTAGATCTAGATCGACTAACGAACGATCCAATTGCCTATGCCCCTTGGTGGCCAGCGATTCCGCATAAACTTCTGTCTAATATTCCTAAATTTAATGGAAATCCAGGTGAAGACCCATCGAATCATGTGATGACCTTTCATCTGTGGTGTTCATCCAACACCCTCAATGATGATTCGATCAGACTTCACCTCTTTCAGCGAACGTTAACTGGTCTGGCAGCAAAATGGTATATCGAATTGCCTAGAGCTTCGTTTGATAACTTCAGTACCCTAGCCACAACCTTTTTAACCCATTTTTAGTTACCCATAAGGTATGAAACAGGAACTGAGTTGCTTACCAATTTCAAACAAACAACGGCCACTCACATATCTGATCATATTCATGAGTGGCACGTCGTCGTAGAATGGTAAAAACATATGTTCCTAATTAGCTATTGACTGAATGGTTTATTAAGTCATTATTACCTTCTATTACAGAAGATGTGGCAAAGGGAGGAGTCGTCATTGAAGAGCAAGTCATTGCTCGTGCACAATATCTAGACTTGATCTATACTCAGTCTGGCACGCTCTACGATAAAATCCCTGATGCTCCTAGACTGGATTTTTCCATTCCTCCCCCTCCTAAATCAAACAAAGTCTCTCATGCCGGTAATGGCATGATAGGTACGACTAGCACGAAAACCATAAAGGCTATGTCAAAGAAATCCCATACGGTTTCTAGTCAAAATGCAAATGACAAACTTCTTACCTTGGAGGTTAATGTCATGTCGACTGACAAAGGCAAAGAACCAAAGCAACCAGGAGGCAAGAAGAAAAAGAAAGGGAAAAAGAAGAAACAAGAGGAGTCATCTCCTAAAAAATCTTCTACAAACCCTTCTGGGCAAAGGAAACCTCCTTCTGGGTGTCAGATATGCGATGAGGATCATCGAACAAGAGATTGTCTATATAAAGCTGAGCTTAGAAAATTCTTCAAGAATTCAAAAACCTCAGTGGTATTGACTGATCCGTTTCTGAACCCAGGAACAAATCTAGTTGCTAGCGACAATGCTTCCCCATCCCGAGTGCTTATGTTGTCCATTTCAAAACAAAAAAATGATGCTTTGATATCAACAAGGAATAAAGATTATGGAAATCCGCAGATGTCGAACAACAGAGCTACAAATCAACCTAGTAGTTTGACAATAACTTCGACTGAAGTTGTGCCACCCGTCATTCCTGAGCTAATGATAAAGCCGCCAAAGGGAGTAGTACACAAATTGACATTTAATCCTCGTGCCAAAGCAGCACAACATTATAATATAGTGGAGGATCTGGCCCAATTGCCGTCCGCTATGTCGACACTTGAGGTACTGCAAAATTGCCCCTCCCAAAAGCAGGCTTTATTATCAGTGATAGGTGGGATTGACCCGGCGGATTCCAATCTTGTGGCCTTTGATCACAAAGGATATGACCCTCAGTTACCAGCTCAACTAGCTTTCCTTATTCAAGTGAAAGCCCTCAACAAAACTGTTCATCGAACAATTATTGATTAGGGGGCATCTACATGTATTATGTCAATGAGTTGCTGGAAATATTTAGGCTCACCACCCTTGTCGCGATTGTCAACGATGTTAAAAGCATTTGATGGGTGAACATACACTCCATATGGGATTTTAAGTAACTTGCAAGTCGAATTGGGGGCAAAACAGTATAAAATGATGTTGAAGTTATCGATGGAAACCTCGATTACAACATCCTACTGGGAAGGCCCTGGATATATGCTATGGCTACCATTGTGTCGATGTAATTCAGAAAGATTTCATTTCCCTTCCAAGGAGGAATCATAATCGTCGACCAACAAACATTTCTCCCCAACAATCCACAAGTTACGGGAAGCATTCTGATGATCCACAGAAGCTCTCAGTCGCTTCAAAATATCAGAGTAGGCCTCCTAAAACACCCTTCCTTAATGGGGACTTTTTCCCTTCCACCTCCGAGTAAGCTGGCAGAAGTGGCCACTATGGAAACTTTTCCAATGAGATCTTCTACATCAACAAAAATGAAGAAGAACTCAAAACATTTTGATAGTGTGGATCATCGCGAGGCATTGCCTCCAAGCCCTACCATAGCTACATCATCTGATGATCAATTCAGTGATGTTGTACATTATGTACTGGGGGCAATGGAACCAGATCTTTCCTTCATAACCCCTTATGAGTTGTGATCAAAGGTCGCCATGAGGATAGTTCTTTTACTGTGTCAACCTCATTAAAAAATGAAACAACTCCCTTTCCAAATCGAGTCTTTCAAAGATCTCGAAGGTAAACCTTCATTCCAACCATCGAGTTGAATTAAATGAAGCTTGGGGGGCATGCACCTTGATTTTCGCTATTATGTTGGGGGCATGTAAACTTATCATGAGCAGTGTTATCGCAGGGTTCAAGCTCATTAAAAAATAAACCCGCCACGAGCAGTTTTTTATGTGGAGTTCAAGCTCGTTAAAAATTAAACCTAAGCAATGAGCCAATGTTTCCCCAAGAGTTTAATCTCATTAAAAAATGAACCAATCTCCAGTAAATAACCATTGTGAATGCATTATCATCATCTTTTGAGCCTTGGTTGTGTTCTCATCGTCACCTCCACTCCATTTTAGCTGATAATTCACCTCCATTTGATTGTTTACCCCTTTCGAGGAACATCTATGAAGAGTGATTCTGTTAGCCATCCTTGTGACATTGCCGTGATTGGAAAATTCCAAACCTTACCTGGAATCAGCCGCTACCCAAAATCATCACTCGTTCCTTGGAAAACAAGTCTCCTTTAAGCTCTTTTCAACTGACTCGTAAAATATGAAAATATTGCCGAGCAATTGGCCTCTCAAGCTCGTTAAAGTCGTCGGAAGTGCTATCCCTCCTCTAGATTTTAATATTTTTGGACTTGAGGGATTATTACACAAAAAGATCGAGCACTTGTCTTGTTTGGCTCATTAAAACTATCGAAAATTCATCCCTTTCGTATTATTTTATGTTTTTTCGGACTTAAGGGATTATATGATGAAAAAGAATCATTGGAGTTTCCTTTCCATCCCTTTCAGACTCTCTAAAATTGAAAAGGATTGAGTTGTCTTTATCGTTAAACTCGTTAAAACCTAATAGCGACAAACTTGTCCAAATGGATGAGAACGAGTTTCACTGTCGCTAGGCTCGTTAAAACATAGCGACAGGTTCACCTAAAGGGTGAATTATAGAACAAGCATATGTTATCCTCCTCAAGCTTGACAAAAATAAAGAGGTACTGGTCAGCAATGACTGGGGAAAATTGGGAAGAAAACTTGAAGAAACTTTATTGGTAGCAAGTTGCTCTTGAACATGACACTTTCTCTTTGTATTCGAGTCGGGTTGGGTTGTTCCATTCACTGGTCATATCACCATTGGTCCATCACACCATCCATCTTTGGAGTTAATGCTACCAATCCATCGTCAGTGTCACTGATATGTTCAAGAGAAGTCGCTCAGAGAATTCGCCTGTGTCTCATCCGCTGCAATACATTCATGCTCCATTCTTTCATGACCGCCACCCTGAACCCTGTATCATCAGATCGTTTTCACCTCCAAAATCATTTGCTCTGTTCCATGTCGTAGATGTGGGATTCATTAAGGCCCTCCTACGACGAGTCACTTCTTGTCGACATCAGCTCATTATCCAAGAAGTTGACTTAGCAACAACCCCTTTCAGTACTTTGAAGCTTGCATGCCTCAATGGCAAGTTTCTCACTTTCGGCGACAGGTTTACATCAATGGCCTTCGACCGAAAGATTTTGCGTGGTGTTCGATGCCAATTTCCTTTTTCACACCACGCGAATTGTACTATAGTACCTTAAGGATCATTGACATTATTGGTGACTCCTCTCGCGCCTGTTAACAGTTTACGTCATTGATTGGTAATAAGGCAATGTCTTTCCATGTTCGACTCCAGAACATTTTTCACATGGATCGACTTGTACTCCAAGTGAAGATGGAACGCGTTTTGAAGACCCCGGATCTAGTTTCATCCATCTGGGTTGTGATATATTAAGGAATATAAAGACACCAAATGTACATCATTGTTGAACAGATGATCATCCAAATCAAAGGATGATGACTCCGTCTGAATCATCAGTCTGCTACACAGACGGTTGTCTATCCTATGTACATGAAAGTGAATTTATAAAGCTAAGATTGGGAATGCCCACCTCATATAGATCATGAAAAATATTATGAAGATAGTGTATTGTATTGTATCTTATTACAGGTCACCTCCCAGCTTGAAAAAACTTCGGATCCTCATGGTAAAGCATTTCACCTGACATCAAAAGATTAATGACATCATGCTTTATGGGGCAACTGTTATAGAAATTTTTGGGCACTACAACCCCAATCATAAATGTCCATAAACTGAGGGCTCCTAAGTCCCTAAAAGTGTTGCTTCACTACCTAAAAGAACAAGGTCAGCTGATTACATCATCTCCCAGAAGTTCTCCACTAAAAACGACTTAGAAATGGTCAAAACTGGACCATACAAAATACCCAGTGCAGAGGGTGCGATGCATATCACCTTCCTAGTGTAAAGGGTGCGATGCATACTAGATGGCCCCTCTGTAGGGTGTGATGGGCGAGAATGGACAAATGGAAGAGACAGTTTGCGAGGTGGAAGATCATAGAATCTTCCAGAAACTTCCCCTTTGACACTTGCCTCTCTGATTTCGACAAGGGATGAGTAAGAGATCATCAGTCTCCAAGTGGAATCAAGAACTATCAGAGAGAGGACACTAGTCAAAATCCCAGAAGCTGACTCACCCCCCTACAATCATCTATATATGGATCCCTCATCACAGAGATCCAGAGGCTGGAATCTTGTATCTTATAGAGAAGTGCTCTTGGTTTTCTGGTGTAACATCATAGTGTTGGGTGATCTAAGATTTACTTGAGGTGAAGAAGGGCTTTCTTGCTAGAGGATGATGCTGGGTCAGAACAATTGGTTGTAATCCTCTTGCTATTCTTGATATTAATAATGCTATTCAAGTTTTCCTCCACATTCATGTATGTTTGATTGTATATGCATTTGTGTGGTTAATACATATCTGGTCCTGTGTTGTTTATGAATATAGATCTATGTTCTTCGATAGTATTATGCTGCTTTGATTCCACAAGTGCTCTCTGAAGCTGTGTAGACAAAGAAGGAGTGGCAAATATCCATCGAGAAGGAGAGGAACAGAGCAAGGAACCAAGTGCAAGACAAAGGTTGGTGTCCTCTCTTCCCCTCTTGTCAATTTTTCATAAAGGAAAACGAAATTAGTTTTAACTTGTTTGTTTCTAAGATAGCTACCAGTCTTAGCGGGAATAGCAGCTCTAAGTGGACATTATTCCCAGTAACACTCACTGCTTAGAAATTTTCTCCTTGCTCTCTCTTCTCTTTCTCTCAAATTCTCATGAAAGAATGAATTCATGTTTTTCTCTTCTCTTCTCCTTTTACTCTCTAAATAACATTTTGGGTTACCCTAAGATCTAATGGTTGAGATTTATTTAGATCTAGGGATGAAAATAAATGTGCATTTAATTCTCACTTTCTATTTTTTAACTCACCCACTTAAATAAATACCCACTTAGCCTTTTATTTCCGTAGTCACTTTTTCACTTTCTCACTCTGCATTAACTTCAATAAAGTCACCTTTAAATTAGAATGTAACTTTACCACTTATAAAGTCACTTTTAAATTAAATTGACTTTACCACTTATAAATTCACTTTAGGAGAAAAGTACAAATAAATTTGGACACTTTTCCCTAGGCAAAATATCAAAGCCTTAGGGAACCACTTGTCCTCTGGTACCCAAATTTAACACTCCCTCTTACCGAGGAAAGTGTTCCTCACCACTCCATCTTGTCTATGAAGTAGACATGCTTTCTCTGTTGTAAGGCTTTGGTGAAATTTTCTTCTACCTACTCATTTGTGGAAATGTACTCAAGATTGACAGCTCCCTTTTGAACCTAGTCTCTAATGAAGTGATACTTGATCTCAATATGATTTGACCTGTCATGAAAAATTGGATTCTCCATGAGTTTTAAGCAACTCTGATTATCACAGTAAATTACTGAAGGTCTCGATGCTTGACCAAATAGACCAAACAACATTTTGTGAAGCCATATGGCCTCACAACTAGCCAAACTAGCAGCCATATACTCTACCTCAGTTGAGCTCAATGCAATTGACTGTTGTTTCCAGCTGATCCACGACACAATTGCCGAACCCAACCCAAAATAGCACCCAAAAGTACTCTTCCTATCTGAAGCACAACCTGCCCAATCTAAATTTGTGTACCCTACTAGTCTTACTCCATCACCATGTCTATAATTCAGAACAAAATCCACAGTCCCCTACAAGTAACGAAGAATGTGTTTTGTAGCTACCCAACACACTCTCCTGGACTCACACATGAACTGACTCAAAATGTTAACTGCAAAACATATATCTGGTCGAGTGTTGATCAAATACATCAATTTACAAATCAATTGTCTGTATAGAGTAGGATCCACAAACTCAGAATCATAAGTGTGAAGCTTCTTCCAGTTAGTGATCATAGGTGTAGACATGGGTTTGCAGTCCTCCATGTGAAATCTGCTAAGAATATCCACAATATACTTCCCTTGTACTAGGAAGAAATTCCCCTCCTTCTGCCACACGTCCAATCCCAAAAAATAATGCATCAAGTTGATATCTTTCATCCCAAACTCTGAAGCAAGATCTCTCTTACATCCCTCAGTGAGTCTCTCTACACCAAAGAGGATCAAGTCATCAACATACAACACCAAAATGAGAGGCTCCTCACCCACCACAATGAAGTATAGGTTCGGATCATCCTCACTCTTTATGAAACCCAACTGCTGCAAGTATGTATCAATCCTCGAGTACCAGCTCTAGGAGCTTTCTTCAGGCCATAGAGTGCCTTTCTCAATCTGCATACATAGGACTCCTTCCCATGCACCTCAAATCCTTGTGGTTGCTCAATATAAATATCCTCCTAAATGAAGCCATTGAGATATGTGGTCTTCACATCCATCTGGTGGATCTCCCAACCCATCTCTACTGCAATTGACATAATGGAGCAAATAGATGTATATCGAGCTATGGGAGAGAAGGTCTCCTCATAGTCAACTCCCCCTACCTATGAGAACCCTCTCACCACAAATCGAGCCTTGAAATTCTCAATGTTGCCATCTATAGCATGTTTTATCTTGTAGAGCCATCTGGAAGTAACAATTGATTTACCTTCAGGCCTCGGCACTACCTCCCAAACATCGTCTTGGGTCTTGAAATTGTCATTCATCTCCATTAAACTTTCACTATTATGTCCATTATATCACCTCCATTTCACCTCCATTTCACTACCATGTCACTACATTCATCTCACTTTCATTATTATTGGGTCACATTTATGTTTTTCCAAACTTTGTTAATTTTTAGCCTTTTTAAGTGAATTTGTGGTTAAAAATTAGAAAATAATGTGCATATGCTTATACCTAACAAGTGGGTTGAGATTGTTGACATGTGTAGGTCAAAAGGAGGCTCCTAGAAGACCTTTATGTGGCATCCTAAGGCCAAATTCGAATTTGAGTGGAGAGAATCATGAGGATATGTGTCGTGTTTCCTATTTGTATTGAAACTCTAAGAAGAAATGTGTCTTATCATTTCCTATTTTGATTAGGACTCTAGAGGTATATGGAGAGATTTATGGACTTTCATTAATGAGATGACTTCTCATATTTTTGTATAAATAGGAGATCTCTCTCCTTCATTTGGTAGTTTTTTTTGGTAGCTTTGGAAAGCTTTGTTGTACTTTGTAATTTTGAAGAATTTGAATAAAGCTTTGATGTTCTCAACATGGAAGGAGATGTGAAGTAGATGTCATGGAGCATATTAGAATGTAAGGTAGAGTAGATTTTATTTTGTAGTTTTGCTTTGATTTCATTCAAGTATGTCATTTTATTGTTTTCAAGTTTAATATTTTAGATTTTCCATTCATGCAAGTGTGTTCAACTAGTTGATTGTAGATTTATCTAACTGTGTAATCTATGCTTAGCAAAATAGTCCAAGGAAGTATTTCCCAATTGGTGCTTGGAGCATTAGAGCACACAGTAGATTAGTTTTCCTTTACATGTTTTGTATTTTCTTTCCATTTCAATTTCATTAGAATAGTCACTCATTACATAAATGAATATTTCCAGAGCCTTTTGTTGATTGTTTATCATCAAACTAAATGGCGAAATGTTGAGTTTATGAATGAGATTTCTTGTTGTTCAATGCCTTTTTCTTCTTAGTGTAGTCACTCATGATATAAACAAATATTTTCAAAGCCTTTCGTTGATGGTTTATCCTCAAATTAAATGGCGAAATGTTGAGTTTATGAATGAGATTTCTTGCAGTTCAATGCCTTTTTCTTCTTAGTGTAGTCATTCATGATATAAACAAATATTTCCAAAGCCTTTCGTTGATTGTTTATCATCAATCTAAATGGAAAAATGTTGTGTTTATGAATGAGATTTCTTATTGTTCATTATTTTAGAGTTAGATAGCTTAATGCCATTTTCTTTTCAATTTAGTAACTCATGATTTAAATAGATATTTCCAAAAGCCCTTCGTTGATGGTTGAACCTAAGACAAAGTGGTGAAATGTTTCACCAATGACTATGTTTTTCCTTGCATTTTCATGTTTACTTCTTTTAGAATGATGAAGATTTTGTTGCAATTTCACTTTCATTTAGTTGTTATCATTTTTTCTTTCATTTCATAGACATTTTGCAGGCTTAGATTAATCTAATTGTTCAAAGTTTTGATTTGTTTCCTTTTCTCCTTTCCTTAGAAATTAGATTTTAACATTAAGATTCATTAGATTTAATTGTCCATTAACATTTAGAGATTTCATCTAGAAGCATAGCTTTTCTTTCTTAGATTAATTTCCTTAAGTATAAGAAACAAAACCCCCAAAAAAACAACATAAACTATAAAACAACGAGTAAGAAAAAGGTTAATTAAGCACATATAGGCACCACACTTCATCAGTTTACGATACCTAGATTGATAATTTATGTAGAGCAATTTAGGACACTAAATTGACTAGACATTTTGGCACCGTTGCCGAGGAAGTGTAATTAGGAGACCTTATTTCTTACATCTAAAAAAATTAGTAATATCTCGAGTATGCTCTCCTCCTACACTTTGTACGGTCTGGAGGATCAGAAAAAGAATTTCTAAAAAAAAAAAAAAAAAAAAAATCATCATTTCATTTGATTCAATAAAAATAAATAATAAATAAAATAAAAAAACAAAACAATAAAAATCCAACTTCTTTGATAGGTTCAGCTATCCAAGATTGGTTGGTTATGGTTTGCAGTGACCCTCAAAACACTGTGTCCTGTTTTAATAAGATTTTGCAAATTAGCTACGGAATGTAGCCCTATTTCGCAGATGACTGTGAATTCCGCAGCTATTTCCAAGGTTTATCAGGTTACAGGCATACAATGAAGAAATCGAGCACATGGGCATCTCTAGAATCGTCCCAACATGGATCCTATCCTAGACACCCAGCCCAAATCGATAAAAAACTAGCTTAAGACCTTAATCAAAGTCCTGTTTTCAGTATATTTACCTTGAAGTATTTGCTGCCTAAAATTGAAAACCATTAATCATTTTTATAAAATTTCACAATTTCAAAGAAAAATAAAAGAGGAAACAACCAATAGCTATCTCTAATCCTAGTTTTCACTGTGGCCTCAATAGAAACCTGCATTCCTGTTCAAGCTTTGGCTTTGAAACAAGCCTACAAAAACATTTAAAAAATAAAAATAAAAATGGGATTTCCTATCTGTTAGCAAACATTATTCAAGACTCTATATATCTCCAGAGTTTTCTAAGCTTGTTGTGCATTGGTTAAAGGAAAAACTTGATATTTCATTAAAAGTGCCTGTCAGGTCATTCTAATGAGTGGAATGAGTGAAAATGTGATATAAGACTTAGTTTCTAATAAAAATGATATTAAAGATCTACACATGCATTATATTCTAATATTTGTTGTTCTTTGTGAAGAGAAAAAGCAATAAGATAGTAGATCATCACCTTCACAACTTCTGTCAAACATGCACAAAAATCAGCTGCAAGATTTAGCTTTTACGGGTGGTTTCAGTTTGCCTTCATATTCCTCTGTGCGAAAAGGCCCTCCACATGTACCTCTTTTCAAGGCATTTGTTACATTTGATGGGGAGACATATGAGAGTCCAGAATTCTATGGTACATTGTGGCAAGCTGAACATGCAGCTGCAGTGGTAGCTTAGCCGAAGCTCTAATGGGATTGTATAAGACAGTGGGTGAAACACCTGCTTTACAATATGGTGGTTCTTCTACTCATAATAAGAATAGATGATGTGGAAGAGATCTATCCATTAGTGAGCTCTGATTGTCCAAATAAACATATTGAATATGGGCTCCAAAATTCATGCACAAATAATTCAAACACATGCAGCAGAACAAAAATTCAAAATTCATTTTACAGTCGAATGCAACAATTCACAAAAATGCAAAACAGTAAAAATGTCAAACTTTAACTACACGATCTAGCCAAATAAAGATGAATTAGGAAAAAATAAAACATAGGTTTTTTGAGGACAGGGTCAATTAGATAGTTTTAAGAAATTTGGAGCAGTTTGGGAGAATTTGTCGGTTCGTTAAAGCCTCTTTTTGCATGTCGCGTGAAGAAAAACAGACTTTAATTTATGAACGGGTTGTTGATTTAATTCGGTGTGCCTGGAGAGGGGAATTCTAATTTCAGAATCAACTGTGTGCTAGCATTTAACCCTGATTACATGCCTCCCATCTTTAACAAACTTGCACTTCATCGTTACACTATTTTAACGGTTAATTAAATGACATGAACCAGTTGGATATGGCTCTTCACAACCGATTGATAGACGTGGCAAAGTATTCAATGTTAAGAATGTTGTTAAGTATCTCAAGCGTGGTTACGTGGAATCTAATTCCAAGAATGATCCAGCAAAGGAAGCTGCCAACTTTACCGCACAGGTTGTTATTATGAATCATCCAGAACATATTGGAAATGGTTATGCCCCTGTGTTGGATTGCCTCACTTGCCACATTGCGATCAAGTTTGCTGAGATCATGACTAAGGTTGACAAGTGTTCTGGCAAGGAGGTTGAGAAGGAGCCCAAGTTCCTTAAGAATGGATATGTTGGATTTGTTAAGATGATTCCATGGTTGTCAAAACCTTTGCTGAATTTTTTTTTCCACGCAGATAGTGAAGAAAATTAAAAAAAAAAAAAATACCAGATCATGAATAATTGGTCCTGTGCACTAGCTGCGATCTTGGGCTTTCTCCCTGGTACTTGGCTGCATAAATGTTTTTTTTTCCAATAACTTAAATCAGAAAATTGATGGTTGATTGTCTTTTAGCTACGGAATGCAGCCCTGTTTCGCAGCTAATTGACTATTCCGCAGCCATCTCCATGCTTTTGTAGGTTACAGGTGTCGAGAGAAGAAACGAACCATATGGGTAGCCGTGAAAATGTCAATACACGGATGGTGTCCTATCCATTTGATGAAAGTCAATGAGAAAGACCCCAGTCAAAGGGAAGTCAAGGTGTGTGTTATCACTAAATCGCCACATGTCAAGGAAAAAAACAAAACCAAAGATTCACATGTAAAAAAAAAATTGAATCAATGAAATGAGTAGGTTATTTTCTCACTATTCTGAAGGTATTGATCAATTTTGGACTGATGATGAAAAATGAATGACTAACTTTTTGTTCAAGATTTTTAGCTACAGAAACTGTGCACATTCCGTAGCTGTTCTCCAATTCCGCAGCTGTTCTAATTCTGCAACTAAACATCAATTTGCAACTGAAAAACCTCACTATTCAAATCAACCTAACTTTCTCATACGAAATCAGATTTCAATGATTCAAGTGTCATTGGAAAGATCTCGACAAGATCTACACAATGAGAAATCCAACATCAAAGTTTGAAACAGTAAATAATGAAATAAATTGCTGAAAAGAAATAAAAGTTAACTTGAGGCACTAATTCGAAGCAAGTATAATTCTTTTGATTTTCTTTTGTGAACTTGTTTCATTAATACAAATTCTTAGTTTTGTGTGTAAATATCATAACTAGAGAGATTGGCCACCTCTCTCCTTTGATAATCTTATATTCCATTGGAGAAGAAGTATTATTTTTTTTTGCAGGTTCCAGGAGGAAAGACAAATGACTACAAGTGAATGGTGTCTCTCTATGAGACCAGTTTGTTTCATAAGAGGATGATCAGCAACAAAGAGGAAATATGCTAATGCAAAATTAGACCCAAACACTTGCAAAACTTTCAGATACTATTGTCTCCATCACATCCATACTTCATAATAAACCATTCACCTCATTTCCCTTCATATTTTCCATTTACATTGATCTGGATTTAAACAAGAACGCAACAAAATATAGAGATAACCATATACAAAAAGATGCAGTGGAAATAATACTTCATTTCATTAATGGAAAACACTGAAATATGCTTACAAACAAAGTTAAAAATAAACCAGCTAGGGCGATGGTAGCTTATCTCTGAGAAGAGATGTGGCGGCTACATACCTCTGAACTATGTTACAATGAGGTGCAAAGGCCTATTTATTGTTGAGAAACAATGGAAAACCCTTAACATTCCAAAACCTAACCCTAGAAGATGAAACACCAAACTGTGGGCCCCGTTTGGGTAAATTGGTACATCAACTTCCCGGGGTCGTAA
>APFE030026411.1:0-13547 GCA_000404065.3 Pinus taeda
AGTGAGAGACAGGGAGGGAGTGAGGGGGACGAAGAAAGAAGAGATGGGGAGGGAGTGGGGGCAAGAGAGGGGAGAAGTGGGATGAGAGACGGAGTTGTGGGTAAGGAGATGGGGAGGGTGAGAGAGAGAGAGATTGAAGGGTTAGAGAGAGAGATGGGGAGGAGAGAGAGAGATCAGGGTAAAGAGAGAGGGAGAGGGAGAGGGTGAGGGTGAGGGTACTGGGGAGGGGCAAATAGCGAGAAAGGAGGAGGGCAGAGTGGGAGAAAGAGAGGGAGAGGGAAGAGGTAGGTAGAGGAGGAGAGATAAAGTGATAAAGAGTGTGAGAGAGAGAGGGGGAGTGGGGCGAGAAGGGTTGGGCGGAGAGATATGGCGAGCGGGAGTGTCCGGGAGTGGGGAACGGATATGGTGAGAGAGGGGGAGAGGGAGAGGAAGGGAGATGAAGGGAAAGAGAGGGAGGGGGGAGCGAAGAGAGGGAGGGGGGACGCAGGGAAGAAAGGAAGCGGGGATGGAGGGAGGAGAGGGAGAGAGAGGGAGAGAGGAAGAGTGAGAGAGAGTGAGTGAGTGAGAGAGACAAAGAGAGAGGCAGAGGGAGAGAGATACAAAGAGAGGGAGAGGGGGTAGAAGAAGGGGGAGAGTGTGGGAGAGAGGGAGTGAGGGGGGGAGGGAGAGGGAGGGAGAGAAAGAGGTGTAGGGAGGGTCAAGAAAGAGAACTAGAGAGAGATAAAGGAAAGGTGGGATATATGAGGTGAAAGAAAGAGAGGGAGAGAGATAATGGGGGAGAGAGTGGCGAAGAGGGAGGAGGGGAGTGAGAGCGAGAGGGGTAGAGAGATGGAGAGGGGAAGGCAGAGAGGGAGAGGTAGAGAGAGAGGGAGGAGGAGGAGAAGGAGAGATAGAGAGAGAGAGAGAGGGATAGAGAGGGGAGAGGTAGAGGGGGAGAGAGGGGAAGGAGCAGAGATATAAAAAAATGGGGGAGATAGTTGGAGAGTAGGAGGGGGAGTGGGAGTAGGAGAGTATGATAGCGAGAGAGAGTAAGGGGGAGAGGGAGAGACAGATAGAGAGAGGAGAAGAGAAGATGAGAGAGATAGAGAGAGAGAAGGAGTTGGAGGAGGAGGAGGAGGAGGAGAAGGAGAGAGGGAGGGATAGAGGAGGATAGGGAGAGCTAGAGGGTGAGGGAGAGGGGGATGAACCAAACCATAAACACTAAACCTAAATACTAAGTATTTTATAACATTTTAAAAAGAATTTTGTAACCTTTATTTGAAAGTTTATTAAAATAATTTACTAAAACATAAACCCTAAACACTAAACCCCAAACACCAAACCCTAAACACTAAACACTAAACCCCAAACCCTAAAGCCTTATAAAACCTAAACCCTAAATACTAAACCACAAAACCTAAACCTTAAATCGTAAACCATAAACCTTAGCCCCTAAACACTAAACCTTAAACACTAAACTCCAAACCCTAAACCCTAAACTCTAAACCCTAAGAATTTTATAACATTTTAAAAAGCATTTTGTAATTCTTATTTAAGTGTTTAACAAAATAATACTAACACAAATTTTCTAAGGAATGGTTTGAAAATTGAATTCATCAAACCTTGAAATGTTGAGGGTGCATTGGTAAGGCCAAAAGGCATGACCAAAAATTCATAATGACCCTCATGAGTTCTAAATGTTGTTTTCGGAATGTCTTCAGTATTCATTCTAATTTTATGATATCCTGAATGAAGATCCAACTTGGTGAAGTAAATTGATCAATGCAATTCATCCAGTAATTCATCAATGACAGGAATGGGAAACATATCTTTAATAATGAGCTTGTTGAGCTCCCTATAATCCGGACACATGCGCCATGATCCATCCTTCTTGTGCACCAATACTACTGGAGCAGAGAAAGAACTTTGACTTGGTTGAATTATACTAACCTCTAGCATTTTTGCAACCATACATTCAATCTCACTCTTTTGGGCATAGGGATATCTGTACAGCCTAATGTTTGGAGGAACACTTCCTGGAATCAGATGAATAACATGATCATGATCATGAATAGGTGGGAGACCTTTGGGAGTCTCAAATACCTTGGAATGATTGTCAAAGACTATTTGGAGATCTTGAGAAATAGATGATTCCAATGTGAAAACATCTAGCGAACATAATTGTGCAATTACACCTTTTCGTTCCTTGGTTAGAAGCTTTGTCATACCATTGGAGCTGATTATCTTTCCTAGTTTCCTTGCAATACCCCTTAATTCAACTTCCTTTCATTCCACAGAAAATTTCATGAAATGTTCTTGAAAATTAAAAGCTATTGTACCCAAGGATTGTAGCCATTAGACTCCTAATACAACATCAGCACCTCCCATTGGAATGGAAAGAATTGGGCTATCCAATACATATTCTACCATGGATAGCTTGATATTATGGCACTTTCCAGAGTAATTTATTGTTCCTCCATTTGCAACCATGACTTGACCCTCTGGTACTAGATATAAGAAGCAATTCAATTCTTTTGCTACCTTGCAATGAATAAAATTGAGGGTACTTCCTGAATCAATCAACAATATTTCCTTTTTCTTCTTGATTTGTCCTTCTATCTTGATGGTTTAAGGAGTGGTAATTCCCACCAATGCATTACAAGATATGGTCAGATTCATTTGTTCTTCATCTAGGATTTGTTCCTGAAGTATATCCTCTTCTTTGACCTTTCTTGCTCCTTTTCTTCCTCCTCTTCACAATCTATGTAGAATAATTTATTCTCAGCACACTTATGACCTTTAGTGTATTTGCTATCACAACTGTAACAAAGCCCTTTTGCTCTTTTTTCTTCCAATTGTTGTGGTGTCAACCTTATAGGTTGTGGAAGACTAGCGGCAACAACACTTCGTCTTTATAGTTGTGAGTGGTATGCTCCCTGGTTGCCATAATTTTGCTTTCCATTTTTCTTGCTAACCTGAATGCCTTCTCTAATGAATCAAGTTCCCAAAGGCGAACATCACGTTGGATATTATCCTTTAAAGACCCTATGAACACATCAACCTATGCTCCTCTGGAATATTTTTTACCCTTATGTTCAATTTTTGGAACTCCTCAATGTGCTCCATTATTGAACCCTTTTGTTTGAGACTATCAATTGGCTAAAAAAAGTGTTGCTTTTTGTATCCTCATAATGTGCTATCAATTCTTCCGTAAAAATTGCCCAAGTGATAATTTGTTTACAAGAGCAAAGCCATTGATACCATACAAACTGATTTGGTTCCAAATATAAAATTGCAATACGTACCTTTTGTGTGTTTTGCACATTATTGAGATCGAAAAATTGCTCCATCTGTAATATCCATGTTGCGGGATCCTTGCCATCAAACTTCCTCATATCGATTTTTGGAATATGGTGGGTCTTCAATCCAACATTAGAGTCTATGGAATCATGATTAACATTTATTTTGTTCTCATCATAAGTTTCCTTTACTACCCTTTCACCATTAGTGACCCTTTCTTGTAGCAACTTCTTCAATTCTTCCATGTTTGTCTTCAAATCTATCTTCAAATCATCCATCTTAGCTTCCACGTCCTTCATATTAGCTTCTACACCTTTCTTTAAACAATCCATCTTTGATTCTATTCCTTTTTTTTCAAGTGACACTTGTTGCACTTGGTCTCGTAATTTTGATATATCATGTTGCACTTCTTCCTCTTCTTCATGAGTCATGCTAGAGCTTTCAGGTCCCCTACTAGGTGTTTCCATTTTCTTTCTTCGGGGAATCAATTACTTATAATAATGCTTCACTATGCCCTTTGAATTCCTTCAAATTAATTTTTCAAACCAAGCTTGAGCAAACATTTAAAAAAATATACACACCTTTTTTCACTTTGTAGGAGCTCAATATTGCCTCTGAAGTATCTTTGTAATTTCGGATCATTCAATTCTGAAATTTCAAACTACGGTATCCCTCTGTGTCCCCTTTCCAATGCCACCATTCTTACCCCAATTGGATTCTCCAATGAAGATTTATGCCAAATCTCCCACAATGACCTGATTATAGACTAATTCGGTAGAGCGAACTTGTACGACGTGCCACGTGTCCCTCTTTTGACCTTTCGCTCTAAAAATATATATACAAGAAACTATAGTATGTCCTCTTTCTGTACCTTTTTATGAAATTTCAATCTAATGCTCAGAGAGAAAGTTATGATGATTTTCCCCAGGTCACTTATTTTGAATGTAATTCAGGATTCTGCAAAAGGACCAACTTCCTCAGTTCATATCTCCGAAAATATAGCGCAAAAGACCCATTCCTTTTGAAAGTGACCTTAAGCATTTTGTAACTTTTATTTCAATGTTTATTAATTGAATTTATTAAAGTGTTACAAAACCTATACCCTAAACCCTAAATGCTAAACCCTAAAACCCAAACTTGAAACCCCAAAACCTAACCCTAAGCGTCTTATAACGTTCTAAAAAGTGACTTGTATATATTATTTAAGTGTTTATTAAATAGTTTAATAAAGTGTTATAAAACCTAAACCCTAAACCCTAAACCTTAAACCTTAAACAATAAATCCTAAACCATAAAACCTAAACATTTTATAACATTTTAAAAATCATTTCGTAACCTTTTTTTGAAGTGCTCATTAAAAGCTCCTACTAATGCATTATAAACACTAAACCATAAACCATAAAACCCAAACCCTAAATCATAAACCCTAAATCCTCAACCCTAAACCCCAAACCCTAAACCATAAACCTTAAGAATTTTATAACATTCTAAAAAGCATTTTGTAACTTTTATTTAATTTTTTATTAAAAGAATTTACTAAAGTGTTATAAACTCTAAACCCTAAACCCAAACCCTAAACACCAAAATGTAAACCCTATACAATTAGGATTTTATAACATCTTAAGTCCTAAACCCTAAACCCTAAGCATTTAATAACATTTTAACATTTGTTTTGTAACTTTTTTTAAAGTTCTTATGAAAATAATTTACAAATGTGTTATAAATACCAAACACTAAAGCTGTAACTCTAAATCCTAACAATGAATCCTGTGAATTTTATAACATTTAAAAGGTGTTTCCTAACTTTTTTTAAGTGTTTATTAAAAGAATTTACTAAAGTTTTATAAACACTAAACCCTAAACTGTAAACCTTAAACCCTAAACACCAAACCATAAACCCTAAAACATAAACATTTTATAGCATTATAACAAGTGCTTTGTAACGTTTTTTTAAGTGTTTATTAAAAGCACTTACTAAAGTGTTATAAACCATAAACCCTACACACTACACTAAACCATAAGCCTTAAGCGTTTTATAACATTTTAAAATTTGTTTTGTAACTTTTATTTAAGTTTTTGTTTAAAGCATTATAAACCTTAAACCCTAAACCCTCCACCCTAAGCCCTAAACCCAAGGCCCTAAACCCTAAACCCTAAGTATTTCATAACAATTTCAAAATCGTTTTGCAACTTTTATTTAAGTGTTTATTAAAAACATTTACTAAATTGTGATAAACCATAAGCTCTAAACCCTAAACCCCAAACCCCAAGCCCTAAACCCTAAACTCTAAGTAATTTATAACATTTTAACAAGTGTTCTACTACTTTTTTTTAAGTGTTTATTAAAAGAATTTACAGAGTGTTATAAACCCTAAACCCTAGACCCTATGTATTTTATATCATTTTAAATCATAAATCCTAAACCCTGAGCATTTTATAACATTTTTAAAAGTGTTTTAAAACCTAAGTATTTTATAATATTTAACAAGCGTCTTGTAAATTTTATTTAAGTGTTTATTAAAATAATTTACTAAAGTGTAATAAACCTGTAACACCTAAACCCTAAATAATAAACCCTAAACCTCAAACCCCCGACCATAAACCCTAAACACTAAGCATTTTATAACCTTTTAAAAAGTGTTTTGTAACTTTTATGTGAGTGTTTATTAAAATAATTTAGTAAAGTGTTATAAACTCTAAAACCTGAACCCTCAACCCTATGTATTTTATAACATTTTAAGGAGTGTTTTGTAACTTTTATCTATGTGTTTTTTAATTTTTTTTCTAAAGTTTTATAAACCCTAAATGCTAAACCATAAACCCTAATAATTTTATAACATTTTAAAATTTGTTTGTAACATTTATTTAAGTGTTTATTAAAAGAATTTACTAAAGAGTTATAAACCATAAATCCTATGCCCAAAACCCCGCGCCCTAAAACGTATACCATAAACAATTTTATAACATATATAAATGTGTTTTGTAATTTTTATTTAAGTACTTATTAGAAGAATTTTCTAAAGTGTTCTTAACCCTAAACCCTAAGCCTTAACAACTAAATCACAAACCCTAAACCTAAAACTGAAGCATTTTATAACATTTTAAAAAGTGTTCTGTAACTTTTATTGAAGTGCTTATTAATAGCATTACAAAACTGTTATAAACCCTAAACCATACACCCTACACCCCAAACCCTAATCATAAACCCTAAACCCTAATCATAAAAGCATTTACTAAAGTTTTATAAATCATAAACATAAACCCTAAGCCCTAAGAGTTATATAACATTTTAATAAGCATTTTGGAACTTTCTCTAAACTTTTTTTAAAAGTATTTACTAAATCATCCCTAAAACCTAAACCCTAGTCTTTATTAAAAGTATTTACTAGAATATTATAAACCATAAACCCTAAAATACAAAACCCTAAGGATTTTATAACATATTAAAACCTAAACCTTAAGCCCTAAGCCCTAAGGATTTTAAAACATTTTAAAAAGCATTTTGTGACTTTTTTTCGAGTGTTTATTCAAAGAATTTAGTGAAGTGTTTTCAACCTTCCCCTCTCCAACTCTTCCCTTCTCCAGTATCCATCCCTCTAACTTCCTCCCTCTATCCATTTCTATCTCTTCCCTAATCCACCTATGTCGTCCCCCTCCCTCTAACTATCTCTCTACATATCCCTTGCTACCTCCCCTCCTACAACTATCTACACATCTCCCTTGCCACCTCTCCCCCTTTCTCCCTCTCCTTCTCTCTCTCCCCCCCCCTCTCCCCTTTTGACCCTCTCTCTCTCTCTCCCCATCTCCCCCCTTCTCTCTCTTTCTCTCCCACTCAGTCTCCCCATTCCTCCATACCTTGCCCCCCCTCTCTCTCATTCCCCCTATCCCTCCCCTCCATCCTCTTCCCTCGCTCTTCACACCCCTTTCTCTCCCTTCCCCCTTTTCTCTCTCTCCTCCACTCTCTCTCTCTCTCTCTCTCTCTCTCTCTCTCTCTTTCCCTCCCTCTACACTTTATCTATCCACCCATTCCACCTCCCTCTCTTTGCATTTCCAACCCTTTCTCTCACTCTCTCCCTTTCTCTCTCTCACTTTTCCTACCTCTCTCTCTCCCTCTCCCTCCCTCCCTCTCTCTCTATATTCTCCCTGCTCAATTTCTCTCAATATCTCAAGCCCTAAACCTTAAACCCTAATCATTTTTTACCATTTTAATGCATAAACCCTAAACCTTAAGTATTCTATAACATTTTAAAAAGTATTTTGTAACTTTTTTTCAAGGTTTTTTAAAAACATTAACTAAAGTTGTATAAATCCATAACCCTAAACCGTATACCATAAACAATGTTATAAAATTTATAAAAGTGTTTTGTAATTTTTATTTTAGTGCTTATTAGAAGAATCTTCTAAAGTGTTATTAACCCTAAACCCTAAGCCTTAACCACTAAATCACAAACCCTAAACCTAAAACTGAAGCATTTTATAACATTTTAAAAAGTGTTCTGTAACTTTTATTGAAGTGCTTATTAATAGCATTTAATAAAGTGTTATAAACCCTAAACCCTACACCACAAACCCTAATACTAAACCCTAAACCCTAAGAGTTATATAACATTTTAATAAGCGTTTTGGAACTTTTTCTAAACTTTTTTTAAAAGTATTTACAAAATCATCCCTAAAACATAAACCCTAGTGTTTATTAAAAGTATTTACTAAAATATTATATACCATAAACCCTAAACTACAAAAACCTAAGTATTTTATAACATTTTAAAACCTAAACCCTAAGCCCTAAGCCCTAAGGATTTTATAACATTTAAAAAAGCATTTTGTAGCTTTTTTTTGAGTGTTTATTAAAAGCATTTAGTGAAGTGTTTTCAACCTTCCCCTCTCCAACTCTTCCCTTCTCCAGTCTCCCTCCCGCTAACTCCCTTCATCACTCCCTCCCTCTATCCCTCTCTATCTCTTCCCCACTCTGTCGTCCCCCTCCCTCTAACTATTTCTCTACATCTCCCTTGCTACCTCCCCTCCTCCAACTATCTACACATCTCCCTTGCCACCTCTACCCATCCCTCCCTCTCCTTCTCTCTCTCCCCCTCCGCTCTCCCATTTTGACCCTCTCTCTCTCTCTCCTCATCTCCCCCCCTTCTCTCTATCTCTCCCACTCACTCTCCCCATTCCCCCTACCTTGCCCCCCGTCTCTCATTCCCCCTATCCCTCTCCTCCATCCTCTTCCCTCACTTTTCGCACCCCTTTATCTCCCTTCCCCCTTTGCTCTCTCTCCCCCTCTCTCTCTCTCTCTCTTTTTCCCTCCCTCTCCACTCTACCTATCCACCCATTCCACTTCTCTCTCTTTTCATTTCTAACCCTTTCTCTCTCTCTCTCTCTTTCTCTCTCTCACTTTTCCTACCTCTCTCTCCCCCTCTCCCTCCCTCCCTCTCTCTCTATATTATCCCTCCTCAATTTCTATCACTGTCTCAATTTCGATCTATTCATATCTCTCTTTCTCCCACATTATGTTTTTCTTCCCCTCTATCCTTATTTCTCTCCATGCTCTCTCCCTCTCCCCCTTGCCCTCTCTCCCTTTGTCCCTCCTCTCCACCCCCCCAACTTTCTCCACCCCCTCCCTTCATCTCCCTTGCCCCCACCTCTTTATATATCTCTCTCTCTCACTCCCCACATTCCCATCTCTCCCCTATGCTCCCCTTTCTTGATTGACCCTCCTCCCTTGTCCCTCTTTCCCTCTCTACCCCAACTCTATTAATCTCTCTCCACTTAACCCATCCATCTCTCATCCCCCCATTCCTCCATGTTTCTCTCTCCACCTCTCTTTCCTCTCTCCCTCTATCTCTCTCTTTAACTCTCTTGCCCCGCTTCATTACTCCCTCTCTCATTTTCTCTCTCCCTCCATCTATCTCTCTATTTGTACCTCTCTATATCTCTCTCTCACACACCGACACCTATCCTCTCCCTTTCCTCCTCCCCCTCCCCTATCCCTTGCCTCCTCCTCCTCCTCCTATGCCTGCTCCCTCTCTCTCTCTACTTCGTCCCCCACCACTCTTTCCCCCTCTCCCTCACTACACCTTTCCCTCTTCCCCTCCACCTTCCTCTATCTATCTAACTCTTTCATTCCTTTTTCTTCCTTCTCCCTTCCCTCTTTCCTTCCCTTTTCTTCCCTCCCCCTTCCCTCTTTCCCTCGCTTTATCTCTCTTTGTCACTCTGGTCAATGGGTGGCACTACGTCCACGGAAAAATCTAGGCTAATCGACCCCAAAGGGAATCTAGTCTCATGGCCCACTAGCAATGCCTTACCCCGAGGGCTTCAGGGAGATTGCACCCTGTGACCTCCTTGTGACGAGGTACTGATTTTGACCAACTGAGCTAACCCTTGGGGCTTAATTAAAATATATATATACACACCTTAATTGCTAAAATTAAATTAAAAAAAGCACATCTTAAAAATATCTATAATTTATAGTTTATAATAATATTTGTTGTGATATGTTCTTTAAGTAACATTACTAAAAAAAAATTGAAATTTGATCAAACATGTTATATATCTGTGATAATAAATTTTGATTTGAATTGACCTCACCTCACCATATAAAGAGATATATCATAAATTAAAACTAACTTCAAAGAAAGTGACCTTAACCCATTAATGTTGTCAACTAAATGAGGTTCGTCATATTTAGAATCATCTTTGCATAAATTGTTTTAACTAAATTATATTATTCTAAATTGTAGTATAATTTAATATATTATTTTCTTCACATTCAACATAAAATATATTTAAATAAAATACTGGTTGGTAAAATCTAGTGTACATTTTAGCTAAAATATATAAAAACCTTACAAAAGTGGTGGATAAAAGTAATACTTAATTGAATTCAAAACTATAATAATATGTGCTTTTGGTAACCGGTAAAACGCTCTTAAACCCAGACATCCTCCAAAACATAAGCTTATATTTTTATGTTTCGCGTTCTGACACTTGTGGTAAGATCATTGAAGAGCCTTTCCATGGTATTGGTGGATGCATCTCACCAATCGATCAGATAATGCAAGCGATCATATCTAACAAAATCTTGTTATTTCATGCCCCAGTGATATCGCCCTATTTGCATACGATCGCTGTGATTAGTCATTTAACCGTACAACTCGGTTCAATCCCAACTACTATAAATTGCAGAGACCATACAACGAGGGTCCACATCTTAGCTTGAGATCGTTGGGAGTGGAAATGTAATTATTATGGATCGGTATAAAATGACTACCTTTTGAAAGCCTTAAACTTCAAAAGCAACCGATGGCAAAGGTAAGTAAAAATCTGGGCGCACCCAAATCCTCAACAAGATATATATCTTACTTTGGTTTTCGATAGCGAAGAAGCCGCGAACCAAGGACCTTAACCCAACCCAGAATCATGAAAAATGACTTTGCTAAAATTATTTTAAATGCTTTTATAGCGTAAGCTATGAGTGGACAATTATAGTGTGTGACGAAGCTAAGAATTCGATTTTGTGTGGGTTTGAGTGGAAACTAGACTAGTTAGATGAAGATGGAAGTTTATGTCCAAAGATGAGATGAGGTGCCAAAATTGGGCTACTGCAGTTTCTTTGAAATCAATCGAAAATGGCAAGGAAGGATAGTATTGGACAATCTCTCAAGTAATTGAATAGTTTGTGTCTTTCACCAAAAAGGAGCGTTGTCTCCTAGTCAACTGGTTGGAATTGGTACCAATAACTCAATGAATTTTACAGTAAATTGTACTACCATGATATTAAAAGAAAGTGATATGAAAAAAAGAGTTTTGGAAGCTGAGCCTAAAGGAAACCTTAAAATCTAAGTGAAATGAAAAAAATCTAAGTGATATGAAAAAAAGAGTTCTAGAAGCCGAGCCTGAAGGAAACCCTCAAAATCCAAGTACAAACTATTCTTGTTGCAACCAACACAAATTTGAAAACAGACACAAAGATGCACCTAAATTGAATAAGATAAACTAATTATCAAAATCAACAACGATATGAGGCCAATTTAAAGAGGCGAAACTAACGCGAGGTACATTAAATTTAAATAAACAAAGCAGAAATAAACAGAGTACCTGGAACCAATTTGGAGAATAGACCAACAACGGTGAGGGTAGCAACAACAAGAGGGCATTGGAACATATCAACTCACCCATTGGCAGTTCCTGTTCATCAAATCATAACAAAAGAGAAACACAAGGCTTAATGAATTTAGTTCAAGTTTGGGAATAAACTTACTCGAACTTATACGAAATGAACTTAGTCAGCTCAAAGATATAAAAAGGGACAGAGTGGATATCTAAGTGAATAATCGAATGCATACATCAATCAAAGAAAAAACATTGGTATCATTCAATTGCATTTAGCAGAGGATCTTTTTTCAAAAAGACTATGGGTCCAAATCTCTTGTTCTCATCAAACGAAAGAGAATTCATCAAAATTGCATCCAAGACATGATGAATGGGCTAGAGGTCCAAATACATTATCCACCTCTTCTCTCAAAGGAAAAATATGGGACATGAAATTTTATGCGACAGATGATCTTCTAGAGCTGGCTAGAAGTCCAAATCCATTATCGTCCTCTTTGTCAACAGACAAATATGGGACATGAAATTTTACATGCACAATCTCTCTATCTCTCCCACTCACTCTCCCCATTCCACCCTACCTTGCCACCCCTCCCTGTCATTCCCCCTATCCCTCTCCTCCATCCTCTTCCCTCACTCTTCGCACCCCTTTCTCTCCCTTCCCCCTTCGCTCTCTCTCCCCCACTCTCTCTCTCTCTCTCTTTCCCTCCCTCTCCACTCTACCTATCCACCCATTCCACCTCACTCTCTTTGCATTTCCAACCCTTTCTCTCTCTCACTTTTCCTACCTCTCTCTCCTCCTCTCCCTCCCTCCCTCTCTCTCTATATTCTCCCTCCTCAATTTCTCTCACTATCTCAAACCCTAAACCCTAAACCCTAAGTATTTTTTACCATTTTAATGCATAAACCCTAAACATTAAGTATTCTATAACATTTTAACATGTATTTTGTAGCTTTTTTTAAGTTTCTTTTAAAAACATTAACTAAAGTTGTATAAATCCCAAACCCTAAGCCGTATACCATAAACAATTTTATAACATTTATAGAAGTGTTTTGTAATTTTTATTTAAGTGCTTATTTGAAGAATTTTCTAAAGTGTTATTAACCCTAAAACTTAAGCCTTAACCACTAAATCACAAACCCTAAACTTAAAACTGAAGCATTCTATAACATTTTAAAAAGTGTTATGTAACTTTTATTGAAGTGCTTATTAATAGCAGTTACTAAAGTGTTATAAACCCTAAACCCTACACCCTACACCTAAAACCCTAATACTAAACCCTAAACCCTAAGAGTTATATAACATTTTAATAAGCGTTTTGGAACTTTTTCTAAACTTTTTTTAAAAGTATTTACTAAATCATCCCTAAAACCTAAGCCATAGTGTTTATTAAAAGTATTTACTAAAATATTATAAACCATAAACCCTAAACTAAAAAACCCTAAGGATTTTATAACATTTTAAAACCTAAACCCAAAGCCCTAAGCCCTACGGATTTTATAACATTTAAAAAAGCATTTTGTAACTTTTTTACGAGTGTTTATTAAAAGAATTTAGTGAAGTGTTTTCAACCTTCCCCTCTCCAACTCTTCCCTTTTGCAGTCTCCCTCCCGCTAACTCCCTCCATCACTCCCTCCCTCTATCCCTCTCTATCTCTTCCCCACACCACCTCTGTCATCCCCCTCCCTCTAACTATCTCTCTACATCTCCCTTTCTACCTCCCCTCCTCCAACTATCTACACCTCTCCCTTGCCACCTCTCCCCATCCCTCCCTCTCCTTCTCTCTCTCCCCCTCCCCCCTCCCCTTTTGACCCTCTCTCTCTCTCTCCTCATCTCCCCCCCTTCTCTCTATCTCTCCCACTCACTCTCCCCATTCACCCTACCTTGGCCCCCCTCTCTCTCATTCCCCTTATCCCTCTCCTCCATCCTCTTCCCTCAGTCTTCGCACCCCTTTCTCTCCATTCCCCCTTTGCTCTCTCTCCCCCACTCTCTCTCTCTCTTTCCCTCCCTCTCCACTCTACCTAGCCACCCATTCCACCTCCCTCTCTTTGCATCACCATCCCTTTCTCTCTCTCTCTCCCTTTATCTCTCTCTCCCTTTCTCTCTCTCACTTTTCCTACCTCTCTCTCCCCCTCTCCCTCCCTCCCTCTCTCTCTAT